>JAJDFG010000676.1:67500-96064 GCA_021039105.1 Scomber colias
GCGGTTGCTATGGCGATTTCAGGATCTGGCTAATTCTACCTGTCTGTCTGTTTTGCCAGTTAACTGAGGTAGCGGCCGAGCTAGTATTGATACTCTCTCTCTATATATACATATGAATTATATTGTGTGTGTGTGTGTGTGTGTGTGTGTGTGTGTGTCGCTACTGCCTTGTGCTCTGTGTGCTACCAGAGACATTATAATAAGAGGAGACATATCACTGAAAAAATCTCCCATTGAAATGCATGCTGGGAAACTACGTAACGCCAAGATGGCCGGTGTTTGCACATGTTGTTATTATTGTTGCCATGACGACCAAGGTGTCATGGCACTGTGACGTCATCAATCATCATTAATGCGATTATTGATTATCGGTGATGATGTCATCCCGCTGAGTCACATGATCTTTTCTATCAGTGTGTAAATGACAAAGAAAAGCAGCAAACCTTCACATTTTTAGATTTGAATTATTTCTCTAAAGAGTCGCAGATTAATTTTCTCAGACTTAATGAAGCTTCTCCAGTTTTCATTAAATTGTAAAATCAGTGGATCGGCCCTTTAACAGCGCTTCATTATACGCTTCAGTTGTTTGTTTAACACTTTGAAACAGAGAGAAGAAGAAGAAGGTCTGTGCTGCGTTGACACCTCTGATGTCAGCCGGCTAATTATTATTTTAGCTTTTCACACATTTTCAGCAGCCTGGAGCGAAACTGTGGTTTTATTTCTGGCAGAATGAAGAAGAGACGACGGCTTCATGTTCATCTGTAGAATAAGAACAGATTCTTTTCCTTCGTCTGTTTCTGCAGAACTTCACAAACTGAAGCTGAACTTTACAGACAGGAAGTGAAATATTAATCAGGTTGGGAGGAGAGAGTTAAAGACTGATCCGCATGTAAAGAGACATTTCACCAGTTTAGAGATCAGAGAACAAACTGATGATCAAATCCTTTCTGCCTCTAAAGGTTCACAGCACTACTTTACCTTTATTTCATTATCCCTAGTATCCCTATGTTCTTTACTTTATTATATATGTTCTGTGTTTCATCGTATCTATTACTGCAGTCACTGAGACGTGTTTCTTTCTCTTTGGCTGGAAAAACATCCTGATTATGGAACTGATGTAAAATCTCTTTTATTGGTTAAAATAACCTTTAATCAAAGTTTAAATGAGGTTTTCTTGATCAGAAAGAACTGAAATCACATTTAAGCTCATCATTCGTCTCTTTGCATCAAATATAATGTTTTAAAATGTGTAGCTAATAATTAATATTAAGTTTGTCTTCCGTAAAATATCAAAAACACTTTTGTGTCGGTGTCTGTGTGTGATTGACAGCAGTGGGGTGGGGGGGGGGGGGGCGTGGTGGTGTCTGTGTGTGATTGACAGCAGTGTGGGGGGGGGTGTGGTGGTGTCTGTGTGTGATTGACAGCAGTGGGGGGGGGGGCGTGGTGGTGTCTGTGTTTGATTGACAGCAGTGGGGGGGGGTGTGGTGGTATCTGTGTTTGATTGACAGAAGTCGGGGGGGGGGGGGGGGGGCATGACTCATCTGAAAACTACTTCCTCCAAACTTCTCTTCATGTTCTTTGAGTTTTTGGACGCAGAACGAAACAGACTGAAAAAATAAAGAAATAATAAAACGAACATTTGAAGCCAGTCGAGTTTGGCTTTAATCTGCATGTGGGAAGAAAATGAGTTTCTATCCAGAAGGATCATTTTAAAATAAATGACTCCCACCGTCCCTCCCACTTCCTGCTGGAGCAGAACAGCACAAAGACACTCTGAAGATATTTAAACAGAAGGACGGACGGACGGACAGACGGATGGACGGACTCCTTTATTCATCAGGAAGATTAAACTAAAGACGAGTTTATCTTCTTGTTTTAGAGATCGTAAATTGAAATTGGAAATATTAATTGAATTCATTGAATGATAAATTATTATTATTTCACCAAAAAAGAAAACTCCACGAAAAAGTCAAACAAGCAAACACATGAAACATTATTGCGGGGAGGCGCGGGGGGGGGGGGGGGGTGAGGGCCCATTCATCGCTGCTTGCAGCTTTAATTATTATTATTATAAAAAAAACAAACGCTTTTTTGACAGCCTAAACGTGCCCCAAAACTCACAAACATTTGCACGCACATCAGACCCGGTGAAAAATTTGATATTTTATGGTTCGCCAAAATGGCCGTCGCAAAATGGCTCAATAGCGCCCCCTAACAAATATGAAAATGTGAAAAGATTGACGTATTTGAACGAAATTTGGTATATATATGTATCATGTCCAGATGCACAAAAAAGTCTGAGGGACCCATGACATCACTCCAACAGGAAGTCGGCCATTTTGAAAAATATGTGCAATTTTGGCGATTTCCACACGTCGTACTTTAACGAACTTGTCCTAGGGATTTAATCCGACCGACTTCAAATTGACTCAGAAACATCTTGAGACATTGGAGATGAAAAGTTATCAAAAACTTTCTGAATAGGGATGAGGTATTTGAACGAAATTTGGTATATATATGTATCATGTCCAGATGCACAAAAAAGTCAGAGGGACCCATGACGTCACTCCAACAGGAAGTCGGCCATTTTGAAAAATATGTGAAATTTTTTTCTGCCCAAACAAACGCCCCAAAACTCACCAAAATTTGATATTTTAAGGATCGCTAAAATGAGCGTCGTAAAATGGCTCACTAGCGCCCCCTAGTAAATGAAAAAAATCGAGCCCCTCGACTCAGATTGAAATTCAGTACACATGTGTATCGTGTCAAGATGCACAAAAAAGTCTCTTGGACCCAAACCCTCACTCCAACAGGAAGTCGGCCATTTTTAATCAAATTTGCAATTTTGCCCCGGTCATCGCTGCTTGCAGCTTTAATTATTATCATGTTATTATATTAATGCTGTTTCCTGGTTTCTTGCAGGCCGCTCTTCTTCTACAGTGACGATGTTTACCTGCAGACTGTTTCTCATTGGACAGAAGACGTGGATCATCTGAACCGACCAATCATGACTGACGATCTCTACAGCACCACCTTCTCCGCCTCCGAATCGGACTTCTCTTCATCTTCGTCTTCGTCCTCCTCGGTGTCCGCCTCCTTCCTCACGCTGGAGCAGCGGGCGGCCTTCGTCTTCGTCCTCATCCTCTTCATCTTCTTGGGCCTGCTGATCGTGCGCTGCTTCCGGATCCTGCTGGACCCGTACCGCAGCATGCCCTCCTCCACCTGGACCGACTACATGGAGAAGGACACGTTCGACTACCGGATTTCCTGACAGGCAGCGTGAGAGGCAGCAAC
This sequence comes from Scomber colias, assembly GCA_021039105.1. Taxonomy (NCBI): domain Eukaryota; kingdom Metazoa; phylum Chordata; class Actinopteri; order Scombriformes; family Scombridae; genus Scomber; species Scomber colias. The sequence goes on from JAJDFG010000676.1 coordinate 70,795, forward strand.
CCTGACAGGAAATGACTGAGGCGACGTCACACTGACAAACTGAAGCACGAACACGACGACACGTTTCCCCTCAGAGAGAAAAGAGCCCAAAACAAAACTCAAACCTACAGATGAAGAGTTTAAAGTGTTTCTATCAGAGCTTTAATATCCACATAACATCTGGAACCAGACGTTGAACTCCAGTTATTGATATCAGAAGATTAAAGCTCAACATCTTCAAACGTCTTCAGTTGTCCGACCAAGAGTCCAAAACTCAAAACGACTCAGTTTGTCGTCACATACGACAATAAATCAACTTGAAGAATCACTGAATGATTCATCGATTACTTCTTTAACCTCCAGCAGTCACTTTGGATTTTATCCTAAAGATTAGAAACCTAGTTGAGCATCACTATGATGAAACATCTGGATTCAGTAATCATCATCAGCTAGACAGTCCAACATCATCAAAACCAAATTTAAATAGAATAAGCTCGAAAGAGACTCGATCTGATCTTAAAACAGTTTGGGGAAAGTGTTCTTCGTGTCTTCGATGCTTCCAGCGTGACGGTCGCTTCAGTAGCTCGGCCGGCAGCCAATCAGGACAAAACTCACAACGACTGAGGAAACATCTCCAGTCTGCTGTGAGTTTTACCCTGATACAAGCTGTGAAGCAGAAATCTCTCCTCTGACTCCTCTGCTGCTGTCTGACAGCAGGAGGGTTGGGTCAGGAGGAAGAGGAGGAAGAGGAGGAAGAGGAGGGATCTCTACTTCCTCTCCATCTCTGCCGGCCGGGCAGCAGGTCCGGGTTGCTGTCTCTCACGAGGAGACACCTTTTTATTTTTTACTGTTTTTGTTCTCTTATGTTGACATTAACTTTTATTAACTTTAAAAACTTCATTTATTAACTTGTTGAGCTGAGTGAGGAGACAGAAGGTTATTTTAGAGCGGAGGAGGAGGAGGAGGAGGAGGAGGAGGAGGAAGAACAAGGCTGTATTGAATCTGCAGAGACGTTTCCAGCGACTCTCTGCTGTCCTGCCAGCCCGGCTGTTGCTTAGTAACCGCTGTTTTTGGTGCCAGCTGATGTGTGAGCGTCTCACCACGCAGCCGATCAGCCGATCAGCTGATCACCTCGCAGAGCTCCATCACGTCTGCAGCCAACAGCCGACGCTCTGAAGGAGAGGAGACGAAGGAGCAACAGGGCCGAGGTCAGCTGATCGTCAGGTGGTCGTCAGGTGGTCGTCAGCTGATCATCAGGTGGGTCAACGAACGAGGTTAAACTGAAATCACAAAGTTTCCAAACCTATGAAACATTTCAGGTTAAACACTAAAAACTAGTTATTGACCTGCTGTCAGGATGTTTAACCCCCCTGTTGTCCTCGAGTCAAGGAAGGAAGGGAGGTAGGAAGAAGGAAGGGAGGAAGTAAAGGAAGGTAGGATGGAGGGAGGAAGGAAGGAAAAGGAGGGAGGGAGGGGTGAAAGAAGGAGGGAAGGGAGGGAGGGAGGAAGGAAGGAAGGAAAGTGTAGAAGCAGATACCCACATGTATGTATATCAGGAGTGACACGAGTAGAGGCGAAAGGTTAGTAGATTGCTCAACAGGCCTTACCATGTTTATTAGTTGTTTTCCACCCACAGACTGAATAAAAGAAATGGACGTAACATCGTGACGTCACCCATTGGTTTGTGGACTGCTGCTCTGAAGCCAATACTTTCTAATCTAGGCAGCGCCATCTTGAACATTTCAGGTGCATGCTGGGAAAAAATGAACACGGATTCTACTTATATGGGCATGAGGCGGGGCCAGGGGCGGAGCGGGGAGGTTGCTATGGTTACGAGGGCTGGATCTGGAGGACATTGGTCAATCAACCTGTCAATCAGGACGTAGCCACGCCCTAATGCATACCCTGCTTTATCGTCACATATAAAATCAGGGAGGCCAAAATGTCCCAAATGAACATCATACTGCATTGAAGAAGGCTTTAAACTAGCGATTGAGACCATAAACACATTTTGAAAACGTTTACTGAGGTTAGAAATCAAGTGAGAAGTTGGTGAATTCTCCATTGACTTGTATAGAGACGGTCGCCCCCTGGTGGCCTTTTGATAGAATGCAGCTCTAAGTTACTTCTCCATTGACTTGTATAGAGACGGTCGCCCCCTGGTGGCCTTTTGATAGAATGCAGCTCTAAGTTACTTCTCCATTGACTTGTATAGAGACGGTCGCCCCCTGGTGGCCTTTTGATAGAATGCAGCTCTAAGTTACTTCCGCATTGGCTTCTTTTCAGAGGACAGGAACTTCCCGCCTGTTTCCACCATGTCTAGCATTTCCAGGGAAATCTGGCCATCACCACTTGAGAATAGAATCCCAGGAACTGAATATTAGCCTGAACATGCTAGGTCAACTTGACCTGGTGCACGAACACAATGACGCACGACACCACACGCAATCAATGGTATAAAGGGTCTGTAAGGGCGTGCCTTCCTTCCATCTTTCCTTCCTTTCTTCCTTTCTTCCTTTCTTCCTTCCTTTCTTTCTTTCTTACTTCCTTCCTTCCTTCCTTCCTTCCTTTCTTCCTTCCTTCCCTCTTTATATTGGTCCACATGAGGTCATATGTATGAGTGTGACCGTCCTGTTTTCTCCTCCAGCAGCAGATTCACAGTTTGTTCTTTCCTTTTATTTTCTCCTCCAGCAGAGAACAGACACTCGGAGACTCGGCTGTAACGATCCTCTTCGTGGTCGGAGGTCTCCTGTCAGAAAACCCTCTGAGCGCAGAAACGGTTTGAAGTCAGTGAGAAGAATCAGACAGATATGAAACACTCATCTCTGGGTCCGCCCCCCCCCCCCCCGTCTCTGGGTTCGACCCCCCCCCGGTCTCTGGGTTCAACCACCCCCCTCCACCACCACCACCACGCTGCACCCAGAATGGTCTCTTACAGCCGTTTGCTTCCTGGATGTATCTGAGCTGCTCCTCCGCTCCGAGCCCGAGGCTCTCTGCAGGGACCTCCACGGATTCAACCTTGGACGGAGTTTTTGGGGTAAAAGTTGTGAAGAAGTTTTCCTTGTTTTACTTTTTTCTTCTTTTTTTGGGTCTTCTAAAAAGATTTGGGGAAGTCTTGATCTTCTTCTTCTTCGCAGATGGAATATAAAAGGAGAGCGTTTGGGTTCTGTTGAGGATCACTGAAGAGGAGACGGAGCGTTTCAGGCCTTTGTTATTTTTGACAGTTGTGAGTCTCCTGCTGAGCTGCAGACACGCTGGAGTCGAACACAGTGAACGACTGTTGCTTTGCCGATGTCATCACTGATGTCATCGCTGATGTCATCGCAGGCCTCGGCTCCACGTTTGGATCAATGGTTTCCAAATTGAGACGGAAAGCTTTTTATTCCTCTTCAGATCTCATGGAGAACGTAAAGTCTACACACACACACACACACTCGCATACACACACACACATGCACACGCACACACGCACACACACACATGCACAGACACACACAGACATTCTTTTATGACCACATACACACACACACACACACACACACACACACTCACACAATGGTATGCGTACAGTATAAATGTTTAACCACATCTACTGCCTTTGTATTCACGTGCACGTCTTGTAAGCACACACACACACACACACACACACACACACACACTAGCTGTCGAACTCTCCCAGCAGCTCACTGCCGAACCCTTTATGTCTTCACCTCCTTTATCTCTCACACCATTTCATTCTTCTCCTCCATCGCTCCTTTCTCACTTCCCAGGTGAGACGGGTGAGACAGGTGTGTTCACTTTGTGGAGACATAGAAGTTGATATACCTACATTGTGAGGACTCACTTCAGATTTCAGTCCAATGAGGCAGATTCAGCTTTTTCATTGAAATGAAATGTTCAAGTGCTGCGAGAGTCATGTGATCAATGAAATCTGATCCTCGAAGAGTTAAAACTTTGCTGAGTCGACATTGTGAGGACCGTGAGTTATAGACAGACATTGTGAGGACCGTGAGTTATAGACAGACATTTTGAGGACCGTGAGTTATAGACAGACATTGTGAGGACTGTGAGTTATAGACAGACATTGTGAGGACCGTGAGTTATAGACATTGTGAGGACCGTGAGTTATAGACAGACATTGTGGGGACAGTGAGTTATAGACATTGTGAGGACCGTGAGTTATAGACAGACATTGTGGGGACCGTGAGTTATAGACAGACATTGTGACGACCGTGAGTTATAGACATTGTGAGGACCGTGAGTTATAAACATTGTGAGGGCCGTGAGTTATAGACAGACATTGTGAGGACCGTGAGTTATAGACAGACATTGTGGGGACCGTGAGTTATAGACAGACATTGTGGGGACCGTGAGTTATAGACAGACATTGTGAGGACAGTGAGTTATAGACTGACATTGTGAGGACCTTGAGTTATAGACAGACATTGTGGGGACAGTGAGTTATAGACATTGTGAGGACCGTGAGTTATAGACAGACATTATGGGAACCGTGAGTTATAGACAGACATTGTGAGGACAGTGAGTTAGAGACAGACATTGTGAGGACCATGAATTATAGACAGACATTGTGAGGACCGTGAGTAATAGACAGACATTGTGAGGACAGTGAGTAATAGACAGACATTGTGAGGACAGTGAGTTATAGACAGACATTGTGAGGACCGTGAGTTATAGACAGACATTGTGAGGACCGTAATTTATAGACAGACATTGTGAGGACAGTGATTTATAGACAGACATTGTGAGGACCGTGAGTTATAGACAGACATTGTGAGGACCGTGAGTTATAGACATTGTGAGGACCGTGAGTTATAGACAGACATTATGGGAACCGTGAGTTATAGACAGACATTGTAAGGACCGTGAGTTATAGACAGACATTGTGGGGACAGTGAGTTATAGACATTGTGAGGACAGTGAGTTATAGACAGACATTGTGAGGACCGTGAGTTATGGACAGACATTGTGAGGACAGTGAGTTATAGACATTGTGAGAACAGTGAGTTATAGACATTGTGAGGACCGTGAGTAATAGACAGACATTGTGAGGACAGTGAGTAATAGACAGACATTGTGAGGACAGTGAGTTATAGACAGACATTGTGAGGACCGTGAGTTATAGACAGACATTGTGAGGACCGTAATTTATAGACAGACATTATGGGAACCGTGAGTTATAGACAGACATTGTGGGGACCGTGAGTTATAGACAGACATTGTGAGGACCGTGAGTTAGAGACAGACATTGTGGGGACAGTGAGTTATAGACATTGTGAGGACAGTGAGTTATAGACAGACATTATGGGAACCGTGAGTTATAGACAGACATTGTGGGGACCGTGAGTTATAGACAGACATTGTGGGGACAGTGAGTTATAGACATTGTGAGGACAGTGAGTTATAGACAGACATTGTGAGGACCATGAATTATAGACAGACATTGTGAGGACCGTGAGTTATAGACATTGTGAGGACAGGTAGTTATAGACAGACATTGTGAGGACCGTGAGTTATAGACATTGTGAGGACAGGTAGTTATAGACAGACATTGTGAGGACAGTGAGTTATAGACAGACATTGTGGGGACCGTGAGTTATAGACATTGTGAGGACAGTGAGTTATAGACAGACATTGTGAGGACCATGAATTATAGACAGACATTGTGGGGATCGTGAGTTATAGACATTGTGAGGACAGTGAGTTATAGACAGACATTGTGAGGACCATGAATTATAGACAGACATTGTGAGGACAGTGAGTTATAGACAGACATTGTGAGGACCGTGAGTTATAGACAGACATTTTGAGGACCGTGAGTTATAGACAGACATTGTGAGGACCGTGAGTTATAGACAGACATTTTGAGGACCGTGAGTTATAGACATTGTGAGGACCGTGAGTTATAGACAGACATTGTGAGGACAGTGAGTTATAGACAGACATTGTAAGGACAGTGATTTATAGACATTGTGGGGACAGTGAGTTATAGACATTGTGAGGACCGTGAGTTGTAGACAGACATTGTGAGGACCGTGAGTTATAGACATTGTGAGGACAGTGAGTTATAGACATTGTGAGGACAGTGAGTTACAGACAGACATTGTGAGGACTTGTGTCTGCTGCTCGAGGCTCAGACACACGGAAAGTGTTTTAAAGAACACCTGTTGTTTTAAATGTCCGTCAAACTGTCTCCTCTGACCTCGACAGAGAGAGAGAGAGAGAGAGAGAGCAAAGAGACAGAGAGAGAGAGAGAGACACACACAGAGCGAGAGAGAGAGAGAGACACACACAGAGCGAGAGAGAGAGAGAGAGACATTTCCTTCCTTCCTCCTTTCCTCCCTCCCTCCTTCCTCCTGTCCTTCCTTCCTTCCTTCCTTGACTCGAGGACAACAGGGGGGTTATACTACAACTAAGACAACAGTCATTAAACTTTATGTTAAAATGCTAATTATAAAAACCAGAAGTGATTAAAGAAGCTGAACCAAACGATACGACAGCAGCTTCCTAACAAATGTTTCTTCAGACGTTTTCACCGTAAATAATCTCAGAGCTCCACGAGTCCCTGGATGTCTCTGCTGAGCGTTAATGGAGCTTTAATTATTATTATTACCTGCTGAACGAGCTCAGAGAGACAGATGGAGACGTCTCTCCTCTCTCTCTGTCTGAAACTCATTACTCTGCTGTCAAAGGAGGGAGGAAGGAGGGAGGGAGGAAGGAAAGGAGGGAAGGAAGAAGGAAGGAAGATGTCTCCTCTCTCTGTCTGAAACTCATTACTCTGCTTCAGCTGAGGGAAAACCTAAAGAGAGGATTTTAGTTAAGTTACAGATATGTGTTTAACCCTCCTGTTGTCCTTGAGTCAATGAAGGAATGGAGGAAGGAAGAAGGAAGGAAGGAAAGGAGGGAGGAAGGAGGGAAGGAAGGAAATGAGGGAGGGAAGAAAGAGAGAAGGAGGGAAGGAAGAAGGAAGGAACAGTCAAAACGGACGGGGTCAATTTGACCCAGGAGGACGACACAAGGGTTAACCTTCCAGACAGGTGAGACTCTAAAGTTGGTCTACCTACGTTGTGAGGACTCACTTCAGATTTCGGTCCAATGAGGCAGATTCAGACAGTTTGTTAAATTATGAAGCTCTCAGATCTCATATCATCCACTCAGTGTTTTGGGGTTAGTGGTTAGCAGTTAGCGGTTAGCAGTTAGCAGTTGGAGGTTAGCGGTTAGCAGTTGGAGGTTAGCGGTTAGCGGTTAGCATCGATGTGAAGAAAACATGTTTGCTTTATGAACTTTTATTGGATATAATTCTTATTGAAGGATCACATTCATCCAACGAGCTGAGCCTTCATCTGATCCCTTTAATTCTGCCGTCTGCTTCCTGCTCTTCATCCTCCTCCTCCTCCTCTTCCAGGTGATACACTAAAGCTCGTCTACCTACGTTGTGAGGACTCACTTCAGATTTCAGTCCAATGAGGCAGATTCAGACAGTTTGTTAAATTATGATTGTGATGATGTTAAATTCTCTGAAGCTCTCAGATCTCATATCATCCACTCAGTGTTTTGGGGTTAGTGGTTAGCGGTTAGCGGTTAGCAGTTAGCACTTGGCACTTAGCGGTTAGCGGTTAGCATTGATGTGAAGAAAACATGTTTGCTTTATGAACTTTTATGGAACGTAATTCTTATTGAAGAATCACAATTATCCAACGAGCTGAGCCTTCGTCTGATCCCTTTAATTCTGCCGTCTGCTTCCTGCTCTTCATCCTCCTCCTCCTCCTCTTCCTCCTCCTCGCTCTTACTCATCCTCTTCATCATCCTGTCTTCCTCCCACACATCAGCCCCCCCTCCCCCTCCTCCTCCCCCTCCTCCTCCTCCTCCTCCTCCTTGCCTTACTCTAAGCCTGTTTACAGAGGATTAGAAGCTCCAGCGGCTGATCGGCTGCTGTTTTTACCTTTAAGGGAGTCGGACCGGTTTCCTCTTTTCTTCTTCGTGTGTTTTGTGTTAAACGTCAAACACTCAGAGCTAAACTTTGCCCTCCAGCTGCTGTGTTTCTTCTTCTCACTGCACTTAAAGGAAAAATCCACCTTCACTCATTTTTGATAAAGTGTTGAAATACTTTGTTTTATATTTATATAGATATTATTTTTTTATACATGTTTCTCCTTCAGTTACAGTCTTTAAACACAAACACTGATCCACAGTTTGGCTGCAGGTGTGTGACTGTTTGCTCGTGTTGAAGCCGCAGGAAGTCGACGTTAAACCGGTTAAACTCTAAATCAGGGGCGTTGCTCTGTTGCTATGGCTGTCAATCTGCAGCCATAGCAACAGTAACTAAGGGGAGGCTGAGTTAGCGGTGAGATGAAGATGTTTGGCTGTAACGTGTAAAACATGAGCTGATTTGTTTTTATATGTTTTATTTTGGTGGATTCTCCCTTTAACTACTTCCTGTTGGATTTCTCTTGTCCTGAAACTATGAAAAGTTTTTTTTTAATGATGTTTTATTTTGAAGGTCTCTTCTGTGTTGTGGCTTTAAACAGAAACGAACTCTTCTTTCATACGAGTCACGTGACTTTCTCTCTGCAGCGTTCTGATTGGCCGGTGGCGACAGGAGGAACGTCTGATTTATGACTTTAATGTTTTATCGATGCAAAGTTTTTAGTTTTGATAATAAATTGAAGTAGGCGCTTTATGAACACGTGAACTTTTAGTTTTAGTTCTTTTTTTTTATTATCTGCACTTGAAAAACAAAAAAGAGCTGATGAATAAAACTCAGTAAACAGGAGAACATTAAATCTATATTAATAAAACTGTACAACGTATAAATGAAGCAATTAAAGGAATTTGACATTTGAGTTTTGCTCACAAGAAGTTGTTTTAAAAAGTACAATCCTAAATGTGTCATTACGATACCTGTCTGATATAGCAGATTAAATTTAATGAATGTCTGTCCATCCTTTGCACACATTAAATCATTTAGCTTTTATTACTTATAGTAACATAATGATTGTTGCTGTTCTTCACCTGGTTCAGAGTCTGCAGTTACAAACACAGCAAAGACTCTGAGATTAAATTAAACCAGTTCTCATGAATTAATAATTAGGGCTGTCAGCGTTCGTTAATCGCGATTAGATTAATGCAATCCATAACGCGTTATTTTTTTTAATCACATTTTAATGTTGCAAGCCTTTTTGTCCCTTCTACTCCCCCGTAGACGGCTCCTCTAGCTGTAGCGCTATGCTTTGAAGTGGCCTCCTGCAGTAAACCTACCGCGCTGATGGAAAGTAAGAGAGCTACTGGACTTTTGAACGGCTTGTTTAACTTTAAAACACTTCCAGACGCTTCAGTTGACAAGTCAAAAGTAAAATGCAACCTGTGTCAAACGGAGTTTAACTACCACCGGAGTACGTGGAGTTTGAGTTAGCACCTCCACGCTAAACACCCAGGTGCAGCCAAGCCAGCCTCAGCTCCACCAAAGGAGCATTTTGGAGTGTGGGAGTCGCAGCAGAGCCGTGATTGATTCCCAGTTAAGACACTCTGGTAAGAAATGCTTTACATTATGGGCTTAAAACTGCCTTCAAATGGAAAATAACAGGATTTTAAACATGCAATTCAAAACGCCATTAATTGTGATTAACTATGGAAATTCTGCGATTAATTGCGATTAAAATCATTAATCGTTTGACAGCCCTAGTTAGTAACATACATAAAGACAACGTGGAGACTTTAGACAAATAAAGTCATGATGTTACTATAAGTACAATAGAAACATGGACGGACTCAGAGGTTTAAACTCTGATTTCAGCAGCAGAGTTTTTGTTTTTCAGTGCAGTTTGTGTAGATTGTGTAGATTGTGTAGTTTGTGTAGATTGTGTGCATCAGTGTGTGAACAGAGCTCTTCTATATTTTCTAAGTGGCTGAAAGTTGTGGTGATTTCTCTTCCTGCCTTCTGTCCACGCTCCTTTATGAGTCTGCACTCTCCTTTACTACAAAATAAAACTTCCTGTTGGACCAAACTGAACCTCTGACTCTGTATCATCATTATCCTGTCTGCAGGAAACCAGATCGACTCTATGTCTCTATCTCATGTGGGCCGGATCGTTAAAAAGATGGAAGGAAGGAAGGAAGGAAGAAAGAAGGGAAGGAAATAAGGAAAGACAGACAAAAGGACAGATGGAAGAAATGAAGGAAGGAAGGAAGGAAGGAAGGAACGAACGAACGAAGAAAGGAAAACAGGAAGGTAGGGAGGTAGGAAGGAAGGAAAGAAGAAAGGAATACAGGAAGGTAGGAAGGACAAATGGAAGGAATGGAAAAAAAGGAAGGTAGGGAGGAAGGAAGGAAGGAAAGAAGAAAGGAATACAGGAAGGTCGGAAGGACAGATGGAAGGAATGGAAAAAAGGAAGGTAGGGAGGAAGGACAGAAGGAAGGAAAGAAGGAAGGACAGATGGAAGCAACGGAGGAAGGAAGAAAGGGAGGAAGGACAGATGGAAGGAATGGAAAAAAGGAAGGTAGGGAGGAAGGACAGATGGAAGGAATGAAAAAAAAGGAAGGTACGGAGGAAGGACAGAAGGAAGGAAAGAAGGAAGGACAGATGGAAGCAACGGAGGAAGGAAGAAAGGGAGGAAGGACAGATGGAAGGAATGGAAAAAAGGAAGGTAGGGAGGAAGGACAGATGGAAGGAATGAAAAAAAAGGAAGGTACGGAGGAAGGACAGAAGGAAGGACAGAAGGAAGAAATGGAGGGAGGAAGCAAGAAAGGGAGACACCCCTGCTTTAAACACTAATGGATATATATAGTGTGCTGAGTCCTGTCTATAAAACATAATCTAATCTAATGTCTGTTCTGAACTGTTTAAATGTGTTTCAGACAGAGATGAATCTGATGCTCGTCTGTTAGAAGACTGAACTGTTTCGTATTTAATCCTCATACTGAACATCTCCTGAGGATCCGTACTGGGCTCGCTGCTCTGCTCACTAAATATAAATCACCTCCCGCTCTGCTCCATCTGTCAGTCTCTGAATGTACGCTGATGATAGCGCTCTCTACATAAAACAACTACATCCAAAAAAAACCCCTCCCCCTCCCCTTCCCCCCCTCCCCCCGCCTCTAGAGTAATGACAATCTACAATTTGAGATTTAGAGGCAATCACACAGCCCTGGTTTTATCCATAAACTGTATAAAAGAAACAGACGTAACATCCGCGACGTCACCCATTGGTTTGTGGACTGCTGCTCGGAAGCCAATAGTTTCTAATCTAGGCAGCGCCATCTTGAACATTTCAGGTGCATGCTGGGAAGAAAAAAACACAGATTCTACTTATATGGGCATGAGGCGGGGCCATGGGTGGAGCGGGGAGGTTGCTATGGTTACGAGGGCTGGATCTCGAGGACATTGGTCACTCAACCTGATGCATACCCTGCTTTATCGTCACATATAAAATCAGGGAGGCCAAAATGTCCCAAATGAACATCATACTGCATTGAAGAAGGCTTTAAACTAGCGATTGAGACCATAAACACATTTTGAAAACGTTTACTGAGGTTAGAAATCAAGTGAGAAGTTGGTGAATTCTCCATTGACTTGTATAGAGACGGTCGCCCCCTGGTGGCCTTTTGATAGAATGCAGCTCTAAGTTACTTCCTGGTTGGCCTCATTTCAGAGGACCAGAACTCCTCGCCTGGTTGGGACCAATAAATGAAACAGTCTGAGTTACGCTGCAGAGCTTCACGTGTGTTTAAAGGTTTAATAACGTTATTTAAAATGATTAAAATGTCTTTTTAGTTTCTGTCGCTTCTTAGAGGTAAAAGTTTGTTCAGACAGCAGCAGTGTGAACAGACTGTTCTCATCTCTGTCATATGGAAATAAATGTGTGTGTGTGTGTGTGTGTGTGTGTGTGTGAGTGTGTATGTGTGTGTGTGTGAGTGAGTGTGTGTGTGTGTGTGTGTGTGTGTGTGTGTGTGTGAGTCATCATACATGAAGCTGACAGATGGTCGATAAAAAACAAACATGCTGTTAGTAAGAGAAAAAAAGAGATACCACAGAGACTCCTATATGTACCTGTGTGTGTGTGTGTGTGTGTGTGCGTGTGTGTGTGTTTCTGTGTGTGTGTGTGTGTGTGTGTGTGTGTGTGTGTGAGTGAGTGTGTGTGTGTGTGTGTGTGTGTGATGTCATCGCGCCCCACAGTGCTGTGCAGAAACACTTGTCGTCCATAAATAGTGTTGTGAAGGCGTCACACCTTCAGCTGTTATAATCTACAGTTATATTAATTTATTCTCTGTTTGCTTTGTTAAACACACAGAAGATTACTGTTCCTCCTTCCTTCCTTCCTTCCTTCCTTCTGTCCTTCTTTCCTCCCTCCCCCTTCTCTCTTTCCTTCCTTCCTTCCTTCTCTCCTTCCTTCCTTCTGTTCTTCTTTCCTTCCCTCCTTCCTTCCTTTCTTCTGTCCTTCTTTCTTTCCTTCCTTCCTTCTTTCCTTCTGTTCTTCTTTCCTTCCCTCCTTCCTTCCTTCCTTCCTTCTTTCCTTCCTCCCTTCCTTCTGTTCTTCTTTCCTTCCCTCCTTCCTTCCTTTCTTCTGTCCTTCTTTCCTCCCTCCCTCCTTCTGTCTTTCCTTCCTTCCTTCCCACCTACCTTCCTTCCCTCCTCCTTTCCTTCCTTCTTTCTCCCTTCCTTCCTCCTCCATCCTTTCCTTCCTTCTTCATTCCTCCTCCCTCCTTTCCTTCCTTCCTTCAACCTTTCCCTTCCTTCTTTCTCCCTTCCTTCCTCCTCCCACCTTTCCTTCCTTCTTCCTCCCTTCCTCCCTCCTTTCCTTCCTTCTTCTTTTTCCTAACTTCCTTCCTTGACTTTTCATGTTTGAAGTGTTTTTATTTGACAGCCTTTAAATAAAAGCCCCCTGGTGGTTGTTCTGTGTATTACATGAGCTCTCTATAAAAGCCCCCTGGTGGTTGTTCTGTGTACTACATGAGCTCTCTATAAAGCCCCCTGGTGGTTGTTCTATGTACTACATGAGCTCTCTATAAAAGCCCCCTGGTGGTTGTTCTGTGTACTACATGAGCTCTCTATAAAAGCCCCCTGGTGGTTGTTCTGTGTACTACATGAGCTCTCTATAAAAGCCCCCTGGTGGTTGTTCTGTGTACTACATGAGCTCTCTATAAAAGCCCCCTGGTGGTTGTTCTGTGTACTACATGAGCTCTCTATAAAAGCCCCCTGGTGGTTGTTCTGTGTACTACATGAGCTCTCTATAAAAGCCCCCTGGTGGTTGTTCTGTGTACTACATGAGCTCTCTATAAAAGCCCCCTGGTGGTTGTTCTGTGTACTACATGAGCTCTCTAGAACTCATAGATCACATATGATTCACTCAGAGTTTCAGGTCTTTAGATAATCAGCAGAATGATCCTTTAAACTTTAAGCTAGCTCTTTAAACTTTAAGCTAGCTCTTTAAACATTAAGCTAGCTCTTTAAAACTTTAAGCTAGCTCTTTAAACTTTAAACTAGCTCTTTAAACTTTAAGCTAGCTCTTTAAACCTTAAGCTAGCTCTTTAAACTTTAAGCTAGCTCTTTAAACTTTAAGCTAGCTCTTTAAACTTGAAGCTAGCTCTTTAAACTTTAAGCTAGCTGTTTAAACTTTAAGCTAGCTCTTTAAACTTTAAGCTAGCTGTAGGAGCTCCTCCCGACCACCGGGGGCAGCGAAGGCCGGCTGAACTCAGATCAAAGCCAGGTGAGCTAACACCAACCTGCAGCTCTGTGGACTTAATACAAGAGAACAGGATGTGTGTTCAACAACCTGAGGGTGTGTGTGTGTGTGTGTGTGTGTGTGTGTGTGTGTGTGTGTGTGTGTGTGTGTGTGTGTGTGTGTGTGTGTGTGTGTGTGTGTGTGTGTGTGTGTGTGTGTACATTAGCATACAGTTAAAACTGGTTCTTCCTCTCTTTGCTCTCTCTCTCTCTCTCTCTCTCTCTGTCTCTCTCTCTTTGCTCTCTCTCTCTCTCTCTCTCTCTCTCTCTCTCTCTCTCTCTTTGCTCTCTGTCTCTCTCTCTCTCTCTCTCTCTCTCTCTCTCTCACTTTGCTCTCTCTCTCTCTGTCTCTCTATCAGTGTCTGAGTTTCTCTCTTTGAAACAAACTGAAATATTTTGTTAGATTCATAACAAAGATTTGGAATATTTGGAAGATTTAAAACATCAAGATGAAGTTTATGGTGAGACTCTGTGAGTATCAACAAGAACAACTTTATCTTTATCAAGTCAGCTACTCTTCAGGAACAAACATACTCTTAAATTTTAGCAAGATAAATGTTTAAAAGTTTCCTCTCAGCTGCTTTTGTTTCATTTCTTTTAAAATCTTCCTCTGACTCACTTTGCTTTACTTTGCATTATTAACATGATCATTTTATTTCCTAATAATCAAACTGTTGTATTTAATGTGCTCAGATCACATTAAAGGTAAAGATAAAAGATTAAACAGTAACTTTAGTTTATATAAGCAGATATAAAGAGACTCATTCAACATCAGGCAGTTTTATTTATACAGAGCATAAATACAGAATGGAAACTCAATGTGCAAAGAAAGAAGGAAAGGAAGAAGGGAAGAAGGAAAGGAAGAAGGGAAGAAGGAAAGGAAGAAGGGAAGGAGGAAGGGAGGAAGAAAGAAGGAAAGGAGGAAGGGAAGAAGGAAGACAGAAGGAAAGGAGGAAGGGAGGGAGGAAGGAATGAAGGAAGGAAAGGAGGGAGGAAGGAAGGATGGAATGAGGAAGGAAAGAAGGAAGGAATGAGGAAGGAAAGGAGTAAGGAAGGAGGGAGGAAGAAAGAAGGAAAGGAGGAAGGGAAGAAGGAAGACAGAAGGAAAGGAGGAAGGGAGGAAGAAGGAAGGAAAGGAGGAAGGGAGGGAGGAAGAAGGAAAGAAAGGAGGGAGGGAGGAAAAGAGGAAGGAAGTAAGGAAGGAAAGGAGTAAGGAGGGAGGGAGGAAAAGAGTAAGGAAGTAAGGAGAGAAGGAAGGAAAGAAGGAACAGTCAAAAGAGACGGGGTCAATTTGACCCGGGAGGACGACACAAGGGTTAAAAGGACAGAGAGCATAAAGCAGCTTCATAGTTTTACTGCTGTCATATTATCAGCTGATGAAGTCGTCATGGCAACGAAGGAGTCATATTATCAGCTGATGAAGTCGTCATAGCAACGAAGGAGTCATAAAACAACCCGACAGTCCGTTAAACCGGTCTGTGTTCAGTTTGAGTGACAGACGTAGAGTTAGGGGGTCAAACTCATTTTTGTTCAAGGGCCAATAAAAAGATGGAAAGAAGGGAAAAGTGATAGGAAGGAAAGAAAGGAGGGAAGGAAAGACAAAAGGAAGGAAGGATGGAAGGAAGGAAAGGAAGAAAGGAAAAGAAGATGAAGGAAGGATGGAAGGAAGGAAGAAATGAAAAGAAGACAAGAAAGGAAAGAAGGAAAGGAAGGAAGGAAAAGAAGATGAAGAAAAGATGGAAGGAAGGATGGATGGAGGGAAGGAAACAAAGAAGGAAAGAAGACAAGGAAGCAAGGAAGGAAGAAAGGAAAAGAAAATTAAGGAAAGATGGAAGGAAGGAAGGAAGGAAGGATGGAGGGAAGGAAACAAAGAAGGAAAGAAGACAAGGAAGCAAGGAAGGAAGAAAGGAAAAGAAAATTAAGGAAAGATGGAAGGAAGGAAGGAAGGAAGGATGGAGGGAAGGAAACAAAGAAGGAAAGAAGTAAGAAAGGGAGGAAGGAAAGAAGGACAGATGACAGGAGGGTAGGAAGGAAGAAGGGAAGGAAAGTGGGCCGGAGTGGACTCCTTGGCGGGCCGGTTCTGGCCCACGGGCCGCATGTTGGACCCCGGGCCGGTTCTGGCCCACGGGCCGCATGTTGGACCCCCGGGCCGGTTCTGGCCCCCGGGCCGCATGTTGGACCTCCCTGATGTAGAGAATAAACTACTCTGTCCTCTCTCTGAGCGCTGACCTCCGTCAGGCTCGGGTGGAGCTCAATCACTCGCCTGCTTTAACAGGATTAAACCTGCTTTCAATTTACATTCATAATCACTGCAGTCATTAAAAAGTCTGTCAAACTTAGTTCATTATTTCATTTTCTCCTTTACCTCCTTATTCTCTCCTCTCATACTGTTCATATTCTCTCCTATACTTTTGTGCAATTTCGTCCACTTTAGGAAAAGTCATCAAATTTCAGAATAAAAGCATTTGAGGTGTTTTTACAAGCTGTTTAATGTTAAATTAGACCTGAACAGTATTTAAAGGGTTAAATCCTTCCTTCCTTCCTTCCTTCCTCCCTCCCTTCCTTCCTCCTTTCCTTCCTCCCTCCCTTCCTTCCGTCCTTCCTTCCTTCCTTCCTTCCTTCCTTCCTTCCTTCCTTTCCTCTCTCCTTGTCTCGCTGTGCTTCCTATAAATGATGATGTTTCTTGTGTTTCAGTGTTCACAGCGTTGTGCTGCAGTGTGATGACATCAGCAGGTAAATAACCAAACAGGAAGTGATGTCATGTTATTAGCGATAACCAAACACTGTCACTTTAAGACTGACTGGAGATCAGCCGCAGACAGGAAGTGATGTCATGTTAAGACTGACTGGAGATCAGCCGCAGACAGGAAGTGATGTCATGTTAAGACTGACTGGAGATCAGCATCAGACAGGAAGTGATGTCATGTTAAGACTGACTGGAGATCAGCCTCAGACAGGAAGTGATGTCATGTTATTAGTGATAACCAGGACTTGTCCCAACCATCAGCCGTAACAGTAGAATATGTCCAGTGGTTTAATGGTTACTATGGTTACTATGGTTAATGGTTACTATGGTTACTATGATTACTATGGTTACTATGGTTACTATGGTTACTATTCAATCAGGAGAGACATTTATATAATAAGTATAATAATATAAATAAGCCTTCATCCTGCTGAGAGACCAGATCAGCATGAAGTCCAGATACTGGTGCTGATAAAGGGGGACGGACAGCTGACTCTCAGACCAGAGCAGACCAGAGAGAGACTAGATCAGACTACGGCTCTTAATCACTGACAGAGTTTTATCAGGATAAAGGTTCAGACTGCAGCTGGAAGTGGATCAGGGTTAGGGTTAGGGACTGATGCTTGATGCTTCCTGTAATGAGCAGAAATGTTTCACTGCTCTGTTTTTCAGAGAAGATGTTGACCTGCGACCTGGAGACACAAACTCAGAAGATCAACTGTGGTACGAACCCTGAACCGTGAACCTCTGATCCTCTCTGAACCTCTGAACCTCTCTGAACCTCTCTGAACCTCTGAACCTCTCTGAACCTCTGAACCTCTGAACCTCTGAACCTTTCTGAACCTTTCTGAACTTCTGAACCTCTCTGAACCTCTGAACCTCTGAACCTCTCTGAACCTCTGAACCTCTGAACCTCTGAACCTCTGAACCTCTCTGAACCTCTGAACCTCTCTGAACCTCTGAACCTCTGAACCTCTCTGAACCTTTCTGAACCTCTGAACCTCTCTGAACCTCTCTGAACCTCTGAACCTCTCTGAACCTTTCTGAACCTCTAAACCTCTCTGAACCTCTCTGAACCTCTAAACCTCTGAACCTCTGAACCCTGAACCTCTCTGAACCTCTGAACCTCTCTGAACCTCTCTGAACCTCTGAACCTCTCTGAACCTCTAAACCTCTCTGAACCTCTGAACCTTTCTGAACCTTTCTGAACCTCTGAACCTCTCTGAACCTCTGAACCTCTGAACCTCTCTGAACCTCTGAACCTCTCTGAACCTCTCTGAACCTCTGAACCTCTCTGAACCTCTGAACCTCTGAACCTCTCTGAACCTCTCTGAACCTCTCTGAACCTCTCTGAACCTCTGAACCTCTCTGAACCTCTCTGAACCTCTCTGAACCTCTCTGAACCTCTGAACCTCTCTGAACCTCTCTGAACCTCTGAACCTCTCTGAACCTCTCTGAACCTCTGAACCTCTCTGAACCTCTCTGATCCTCTGAACCTCTCTGAACCTCTCTGAACCTCTGAACCTCTCTGAACCTCTCTGAACCTCTGAACCTCTCTGAACCTCTGAACCTCTGAACCTCTCTGAACCTCTCTGAACCTCTCTGAACCTCTCTGAACCTCTCTGAACCTCTCTGAACCTCTCTGAACCTCTGAACCTCTCTGAACCTCTCTGAACCTCTGAACCTCTCTGAACCTCTGAACCTCTGAACCTCTGAACCTTTCTGAACCTTTCTGAACCTCTGAACCTCTCTGAACCTCTGAACCTCTGAACCTCTCTGAACCTCTCTGAACCTCTGAACCTCTCTGAACCTCTGAACCTCTCTGAACCTCTCTGAACCTCTCTGATCCTCTGAACCTCTCTGAACCTCTCTGAACCTCTCTGAACCTCTGAACCTCTCTGAACCTCTCTGAACCTCTGAACCTCTCTGAACCTCTGAACCTCTGAACCTCTCTGAACCTCTCTGAACCTCTGAACCTCTGAACCTCTGAACCTCTCTGAACCTCTGAACCTCTGAACCTCTCTGAACCTCTCTGAACCTCTCTGATCCTCTGAACCTCTCTGAACCTCTCTGAACCTCTGAACCTCTCTGAACCTCTCTGAACCTCTGAACCTCTCTGAACCTCTGAACCTCTGAACCTCTCTGAACCTCTCTGAACCTCTCTGAACCTCTGAACCTCTGAACCTCTGAACCTCTCTGAACCTCTGAACCTCTCTGAACCTCTGAACCTCTGAACCTCTGAACCTCTGAACCTCTCTGAACCTCTCTGAACCTCTGAACCTCTGAACCTCTGAACCTCTCTGAACCTCTCTGAACCTCTCTGAACCTCTGAACCTCTCTGTACCTCTCTGAACCTCTCTGAACCTCTGAACCTCTGAACCTCTGATCCTCTCATCCTCTCTGAACCTCTGAACCTCTCTGAACCTCTCTGAACCTCTGAACCTCTGAACCTCTGAACCTCTCTGAACCTCTGAACCTCTGAACCTCTGAACCTCTCTGAACCTCTCTGAACCTCTCTGAACCTCTCTGAACCTCTGAACCTCTCTGAACCTCTGAACCTCTCTGAACCTCTCTGAACCTCTGAACCTCTGAACCTCTCTGAACCTCTGAACCTCTCTGAACCTCTGAACCTCTGAACCTCTGAACCTCTGAACCTCTCTGAACCTCTGAACCTCTGAACCTCTGAACCTCTGATCCTCTCTGAACCTCTGACCTCTGAACCTCTCTGAACCTCTCTGAACCTCTGAACCTCTGAACCTCTCTGAACCTCTGAACCTCTCTGAACCTCTCTGAACCTCTGAACCTCTCTGAACCTCTCTGAACCTCTCTGAACCTCTGAACCTCTCTGAACCTCTGAACCTCTGAACCTCTCTGAACCTCTGATCCTCTCTGAACCTCTCTGAACCTCTGAACCTCTGAACCTCTCTGAACCTCTGAACCTCTCTGAACCTCTCTGAACCTCTGAACCTCTGAACCTCTGAACCTCTGAACCTCTCTGAACCTCTGAACCTCTGAACCTCTCTGAACCTCTCTGAACCTCTCTGAACCTCTCTGAACCTCTGAACCTCTGAACCTCTCTGAACCTCTGAACCTCTCTGAACCTCTGAACCTCTGAACCTCTCTGATCCTCTGAACCTCTGAACCTCTGAACCTCTGAACCTCTGAACCTCTGATCCTCTGAACCTCTCTGAACCTCCCTGAACCTCTGAACCTCTCTGAACCTCTGAACCTCTGAACCTCTGAACCTCTGAACCTCTGAACCTCTGAACCTCTGATCCTCTGAACCTCTCTGAACCTCCCTGAACCTCTGAACCTCTCTGAACCTCTGAACCTCTGATCCTCTGAACCTCTCTGAACCTCTGAACCTCTGAACCTCTGAACCTCTGAACCTCTCTGAACCTCTCTGAACCTCTCTGAACCTCTGAACCTCTCTGAACCTCCCTGAACCTCTGAACCTCTCTGAACCTCTGAACCTCTCTGAACCTCTCTGAACCTCTGAACCTCTGAACCTCTGAACCTCTGAACCTCTCTGAACCTCTGAACCTCTCTGAACCTCTGAACCTCTCTGAACCTCTCTGAACCTCTGGACCTCTCTGGTTCTGGTTCTGGTCCTGGTTCTGGTTGCAGGTCAGGGTCTGATCGTGGTGCAGAGCGTAGCAGCGAGTCATCGGGAAACGGAGTCGTGCGTCAACGGCGTTCGTCCAGATCTCCTCGATGCTCCTCTCTGCTCCTCGAACCCGGTCCTCCACATCGCCCAGAACAGGTACGACTGTCACATGACCTCATTACTATTATGGTCTGTATCTCTGTTAGTGATTATTATGGTCTGTATCTCTGTCAGGTGATTATTATGGTCTGTATCTCTGTCAGTGATTATTATGGTCTGTATCTCTGTCAGTGATTATTATGGTCTGTATCTCAGTCAGTGATTATTATGGTCTGTATCTCTGTCAGTGATTATTATGGTCTGTATCTCTGTCAGTGATTATTATGGTCTGTATCTCAGTCAGTGGTTATTATGGTCTGTATCTCTGTCAGTGATTATTATGGTCTGTATCTCTGTCAGCGATTATTATGGTCTGTATCTCAGTCAGCGATTATTATGGTCTGTATCTCTGTCAGTGATTATTATGGTCTGTATCTCTGTCAGTGATTATTATGGTCTGTATCTCTGTCAGCTGATTATTATGGTCTGTATCTCTGTCAGCGATTACTATGGTCTGTATCTCTGACAGTGATTATTATGGTCTGTATCTCTGTCAGTGGTTATTATGGTCTGTATCTCTGTCAGGTGATTATTATGGTCTGTATCTCTGTCGGTGATTATTATGGTCTGTATCTCTGTCAGGTGATTATTATGGTCTGTATCTCTGTCGGTGATTATTATGGTCTGTTCTCTGTCAGTGATTATTATGGTCTGTATCTCTGTCAGTGATTATTATTATGGTCTGTATCTCTGTCAGTGATTATTATGGTCTGTATCTCTGTCAGTGATTATTATTATGGTCTGTATCTCTGTCAGTGATTATTATGGTCTGTTTCTCTGTCAGTGATTATTATGGTCTGTATCTCTGTCAGGTGATTATTATGGTCTGTATCTCTGTCAGTGATTATTATGGTCTGTATCTCTGTCAGGTGATTATTATGGTCTGTATCTCTGTCAGTGATTATTATGGTCTGTATCTCTGTCAGTGATTATTATGGTCTGTATCTCTGTCAGTGATTATTATTATGGTCTGTATCTCTGTCAGTGATTATTATGGTCTGTATCTCTGTCAGTGATTATTATGGTCTGTATCTCAGTCAGTGATTATTATGGTCTGTATCTCTGTCAGGTGATTATTATGGTCTGTATCTCTGTCAGTGATTATTATGGTCTGTATCTCTGTCAGGTGATTATTATGGTCTGTATCTCTGTCAGTGATTATTATGGTCTGTATCTCTGTCAGTGGTTATTATGGTCTGTATCTCTGACAGCGATTATTATGGTCTGTATCTCTGTCAGTGATTATTATGGTCTGTATCTCTGTCAGTGATTATTATGGTCTGTATCTCTGTCGGTGATTATTATGGTCTGTATCTCTGTCGGTGATTATTATGGTCTGTATCTCAGTCAGGTTATTATTATGGTCTGTATCTCTGACAGTGATTATTATGGTCTGTATCTCAGTCAGTGATTATTATGGTCTGTATCTCTGTCAGGTGATTATTATGGTCTGTATCTCTGTCAGTGATTATTATGGTCTGTTCTCTGTCAGTGATTATTATGGTCTGTATCTCTGACAGTGATTATTATGGTCTGTATCTCTGTCAGGTGATTATTATGGTCTGTATCTCTGTCAGTGATTATTATGGTGTGTATCTCTGTCAGGGATTATTATGGTCTGTATCTCAGTCAGTGATTATTATGGTCTGTATCTCTGTCAGTGATTATTATGGTCTGTATCTCAGTCAGTGATTATTATGGTCTGTATCTCTGTCAGTGGTTATTATGGTCTGTATCTCAGTCAGTGATTATTATGGTCTGTATCTCTGTCAGTGATTATTATGGTCTGTATCTCAGTCGGTGATTATTATGGTCTGTATCTCTGTCGGTGATTATTATGGTCTGTATCTCTGTCAGTGATTATTATTATGGTCTGTATCTCTGACAGTGATTATTATGGTCTGTATCTCTGTCAGTGATTATTATGGTCTGTATCTCTGTCAGTGATTATTATGGTCTGTATCTCTGTCAGTGATTATTATGGTCTGTATCTCTGTCAGTGATTATTATTATGGTCTGTATCTCTGTCAGTGATTATTATGGTCTGTATCTCAGTCAGTGATTATTATGGTCTGTATCTCTGTCAGTGATTATTATGGTCTGTATCTCTGTCAGTGATTATTATGGTCTGTATCTCTGTCAGTGATTATTATTATGGTCTGTATCTCTGTCAGTGATTATTATTATGGTCTGTATCTCTGTCAGTGATTATTATGGTCTGTATCTCTGTCAGTGGTTATTATGGTCTGTATCTCTGTCAGTGATTATTATGGTCTGTATCTCTGTCAGTGATTATTATGGTCTGTATCTCTGTCAGTGATTATTATGGTCTGTATCTCTGTCAGGTGATTATTATGGTCTGTATCTCTGTCAGTGATTATTATGGTCTGTATCTGTCAGTGGTTATTATTATGGTCTGTATCTCTGTCAGTGATTATTATGGTCTGTATCTCTGTCAGCGATTATTATGGTCTGTATCTCAGTCAGTGATTATTATGGTCTGTATCTCTGTCAGTGATTATTATGGTCTGTATCTCTGTCAGTGATTATTATGGTCTGTATCTCTGTCAGTGATTATTATGGTCTGTATCTCTGTCAGGTGATTATTATGGTCTGTATCTCTGTCAGGTGATTATTATGGTCTGTATCTCTGTCAGTGATTATTATGGTCTGTATCTCTGTCAGTGATTATTATGGTCTGTATCTCAGTCAGTGATTATTATTATGGTCTGTATCTCTGTCAGGTGATTATTATGGTCTGTATCTCAGTCAGTGATTATTATTATGGTCTGTATCTCTGTCAGTGATTATTATGTCTGTATCTCTGTCAGTGATTATTATGGTCTGTATCTCAGTCAGTGATTATTATTATGGTCTGTATCTCTGTCAGTGGTTATTATGGTCTGTATCTCTGTCAGTGATTATTATGGTCTGTATCTCTGTCAGTGATTATTATGGTCTGTATCTCTGTCAGTGATTATTATGGTCTGTATCTCTGTCAGTGATTATTATGGTCTGTATCTCAGTCAGTGATTATTATGGTCTGTATCTCTGTCAGGTGATTATTATGGTCTGTATCTCTGTCAGTGATTATTATGGTCTGTATCTCTGTCAGGTGATTATTATGGTCTGTATCTCTGTCAGTGATTATTATGGTCTGTATCTCTGTCAGGTGATTATTATGGTCTGTATCTCTGTCAGTGATTATTATGGTCTGTATCTCTGTCAGGTGATTATTATGGTCTGTATCTCTGTCAGTGATTATTATGGTCTGTATCTCTGTCAGTGGTTATTATGGTCTGTATCTCTGACAGCGATTATTATGGTCTGTATCTCTGTCAGTGATTATTATGGTCTGTATCTCAGTCAGTGATTACTATGGTCTGTATCTCTGGTGATTATTATGGTCTGTATCTCTGTCAGTGATTATTATGGTCTGTATCTCTGGTGATTATTATGGTCTGTATCTCAGTCAGGTTATTATTATGGTCTGTATCTCTGACAGTGATTATTATGGTCTGTATCTCAGTCAGTGATTATTATGGTCTGTATCTCTGTCAGGTGATTATTATGGTCTGTATCTCTGTCAGTGATTATTATGGTCTGTTCTCTGTCAGTGATTATTATGGTCTGTATCTCTGACAGTGATTATTATGGTCTGTATCTCTGTCAGTGATTATTATGGTCTGTATCTCAGTCAGTGATTATTATGGTCTGTATCTCAGTCAGTGATTATTATGGTCTGTATCTCAGTCAGTGATTATTATGGTCTGTATCTCTGACAGTGATTATTATGGTCTGTATCTCTGTCAGTGATTATTATGGTCTGTATCTCTGTCAGTGATTATTATGGTCTGTATCTCTGACAGTGATTATTATGGTCTGTATCTCTGTCAGTGATTATTATGGTCTGTATCTCTGTCAGGTGATTATTATGGTCTGTTCTCTGTCAGTGATTATTATGGTCTGTATCTCAGTCAGTGGTTATTATGGTCTGTTCTCTGTCAGTGATTATTATGGTCTGTATCTCTGTCAGTGATTATTATGGTCTGTTCTCTGTCAGTGATTATTATGGTCTGTATCTCTGTCAGCTGATTATTATGGTCTGTATCTCTGTCAGTGGTTATTATGGTCTGTATCTCTGTCAGTGATTATTATGGTCTGTATCTCTGTCAGTGATTATTATGGTCTGTATCTCTGTCAGTGATTATTATGGTCTGTATCTCTGTCAGGTGATTATTATGGTCTGTATCTCAGTCAGTGATTATTATGGTCTGTATCTCTGTCAGGTGATTATTATGGTCTGTTCTCTGTCAGGTGATTATTATTATGGTCTGTATCTCTGTCAGTGATTATTATGGTCTGTATCTCTGTCAGTGATTATTATGGTCTGTATCTCTGTCAGTGATTATTATGGTCTGTATCTCTGTCAGCTGATTATTATGGTCTGTATCTCTGTCAGTGATTATTATGGTCTGTATCTCTGTCAGTGATTATTATGGTCTGTATCTCTGTCAGGTGATTATTATGGTCTGTTCTCTGTCAGTGATTATTATGGTCTGTATCTCAGTCAGTGGTTATTATGGTCTGTATCTCAGTCAGTGGTTATTATGGTCTGTATCTCTGTCAGGTGATTATTATGGTCTGTATCTCTGTCAGTGATTATTATGGTCTGTATCTCTGTCAGGTGTAACGGGAGACACAGGTGTTCAGTCCAGATGGATTCGTGTCACTCAGCCAGACCCTGCAGCAGCAGGTGCGTCTGGATGGAGACGACTTACAGATGTATTCATGGCAGTAAGTATCAGTAGTACTGTAGTACTTTTACTGTAATACTGCAGTACTTTTACTGTAATACTGCATACTACATCACTATAATACTGCAGTACTTTTACTGTAATACTGCAGTACTTTTACTGTAATACTGCATACTACATCACTATAATACTGCAGTACTTTTACTGTAATACTGCATACTACATCACTATAATACTGCAGTACTTTTACTGTAATACTGCATACTACATCACTATAATACTGCAGT
>JAJDFG010000677.1:0-95751 GCA_021039105.1 Scomber colias
AGATGTACAACTTGGAGCAAAATGTACTGTTGCTGAGGTTTGTCAGTCAAACTTCCCCTGAGGGTGGGTGGGGAAATGAACGTTTCCTTGAATTTAAGGACTTCTCAAAAAGACAGGAGAGGAAATCACCACAATGGTGGAACAATCACTAGTGAACATGGGACAGATATAGCTGATTGCAGGGGTCAGTGCTATGATAATTGGGCTAACATGGCAGGGAAAGTGAGAGGAGTGGCAAGCTTGCATACTGAATAAAAATCCCTTGGCCACATATTCACCATGTGCATCTCACACGTTTAAACCTAGTTGGTGTCCATGCAGCCCAGGCCTGCCCAGAAATAGACATATTCTTTGGCTTCTTCAATCAGCTGTACAAACTATTCAGTGGCAGCCCTCACTGATGGGAAATCTTACAAAGAGTTTTGGGTTGTTCTCTGCACAGCTTGTCTGACACACGATGGAGTGCGCGGATAGAGGCAGTAGCAAAACATTTGCCTGGTGTGATCCAGGCATTAGACACCTTTATCACTACAGGTAACCTCACCAGTGAAGCCAAAGCTGAAGCACAGGGTCTAAAGACCTACTTTCAGTCCTTTAATGCAGTTTGCTCCTCACTTTTTGGGTCAAGGTGTACAATGCATAGAGGACAGAAACCTTACAGCCAATCCTCAACCATCTCACTTGATGTGCAAGCTGTCAATATAAAGGAACTGGAGGAGGAGATTGCCTTCATGCGTGCATCATGGGACAGTTTTCTGACAGAGGCAACTGCTGTTGCCACGTCCATTGGCATCAAATCCCAGTTAGAAATGAGACAGGAGAAAGAGGAAGCATTTCTTTGATGAGTCAGAAAAGCAAGGGACAGAGGAGCAAAGCCCAGAGACCCTATTCAGAGATAGAGTGTTTCATGTTGCAATGGACAGCATAATCTCTCAACTACATGTACGGTTTCTCATCAATGCAGCAGATATGTGACGAGTTCTGCGTCCTGTGGAAATTCAGAGATATGCCACAGGACAGCATCAGTGCTATCATGCTCAAAGCTCTCTGAGAAATATAAGAATGACCTCACGGAGTCCCTTGAAGGACCAAATTCAGCACTTAAAGAAAAATATATAGTGCAACTTTTGAAGACGATCTTGGACCTCTGGACCTACTTAATGCCATATACACAATGGGACTACAGAGCATTTATGGAGACCTGTGTGTCCTGCTGTGTATTTTCCTGTCTCTGCCTGTGACTGTGGCTGGAGGTTAGCGGGCCTTCAGTAAAATGAAGATGATAAAAAACTACTTGCGCTCTAACATGTCCCAGGAGAGGCTCAACGGTTTGGCAATGCTCTCCATAGAGCGTCAACTTGCCAGGAAACTGGACTTTAAAGACATCATAGATGATTTTTGCCACAAGGAAAGTTTGGCACATGCATTTGGAGTTCAAATCTAAACATGTCACACCAGCAGTAGCCTAAAATACAAAAGTAAATATTTATTTGTTTCCTGGTAGTGTCCGAATTCCAATACATATGAAGAGTGTATTTGGCAACAGCTTATGTGTAGTTTGTTAATGTTAACCATTATTGTCAATGCCTGTCACTTGTCTTTTGAAAAGAGAGATGTGAGGAGAGGAGAGGAAGAGCAGAGGAGAGGAGAGGAGAGGAGAGGAGAGGAGAGGAGAGGAGAGGAGAGGAGAGGAGAGGAGAGGAGAGGAGAGGAAGAGCAAGGGAAAAGGAGAGATCTGGGCGGGGGCCCCATCTAAGATTATCTCATCCCGGGCCCAGGCAAGACTGTCAGCTGGCCTGCCTTTACCCCACGCACCTTGAAGCTGTGACTGACATCTCTCTCTCTCTCTCTCTCTCTCTCTCTCTCTCTCTCTCTCGCTCTCTCTCTCTCTCCGCCTGTGCCTCTCTCTCTCTCTCTCTCTCTCCCCCCGCCTTTGTCTGTCTCTCTCTCTCTCTCTCTCTCTCTCTTTGTCTCTCTCTCCCCCCGCCTTTGTCTCTCTCTCTCTCCCCCCTCCTCTCTCTCTCTCTCTCTCGTCAGTAGTATGGTAGAGTAAGAGGAGGGGGGATCTTGAACACAGTATTCAGGCAGTCAGTCATAAAATGATCAGACATCACATTACTGAGAGGAGGGGATAACACTTTCCTTTTGTTCACGTTAAAAGTAAAATTACACTACTGTCGGCTTCCAAACTTACTTTTTTTAAAAGAGGAGAGGAACAGAGATAGCTGAGAGTACCAGAGAGAGAGAGAGAGAGAGAGAGAGAGAGAGAGAGAGAGAGAGAGAGAGAGAGAGAGAGAGAGAGAGAGAGAGAGAGAGAGAGAGAGAGAGAGAGAGAGAGAGAGAGAGAGAGAGAGAGAGAGAGTGGTAATCAGATCAATAAAATGTTATTTTGTGATTATTGTCACATCGGTTATGCTCCAGAGCACAAATAAAAACATCCACATACCAACACACCTCTGCTCAAGCCCAAAACAGTCCGTTTCAGTAGCTACAGGTGTCTTGTTCCATCCACAAAACACAAATCACATTAAACTAACATTAATGCAGTCTGAACTTACCTGTCACGCCTCCAGAAAATGATAGAAGACACAGGACCGTCACAAAGATCTCATTCATCTTCAGATAAAGTGTTCACACCTCCTGATTCAAGTATTTGTCATCTGTGTTCCTGACTTGGATAAACTGTTGTTTATATAGCCTACTAATCTCCGTGCGGACTTCTCCACCAATGATGGAGACACTGACCGCACCCATCCCGATGGAGACGAATGTGTCTTCTCTGTGCGGACTTCCCTTCTCGGCTCTGAGAAGTGCGGGGGCGGAAAAGACACACTGCAGTTAACATTTTTGGTTTGACATCAGATTTGATTTCATCTATAAATTCATCCAACAAAAACCAACATGTGCAGTTTGTCCTCAGACACCAGCTCACAT
Organism: Scomber colias; assembly: GCA_021039105.1. Taxonomy (NCBI): domain Eukaryota; kingdom Metazoa; phylum Chordata; class Actinopteri; order Scombriformes; family Scombridae; genus Scomber; species Scomber colias. Next base: position 2,935 of record JAJDFG010000677.1, read on the forward strand.
CAAACACACAAACATACAGAGGAAGCTGCTGCAGTGACCTCTCACCTTTTTAAACATCACATTCATCAAACATGTACCAACCAACCAAAGAGGAAATATAATTAAAGCAAAGTGACACTAATGGATCAAACCAGCTCAGAATCAGTCTCCAATTTTAAAATGTTCCTAATGTCTCTATTTCATCTTCTGTTTTTATGACTATACTCACACTGGTACTGTTGATTCTATTAACATGAAGAACTCCTGTTTTCTCCAATAATGTGGATCTTCTGCCAATAGAAACAACTGCAAAACATAATCTAATGTTGTATGTTGTGTTTAAATAAATGAATATTTGGCTCATTTTTAAGTGCATGTCTCACCAGAGGAGGGTCACCTGACAAACCCTTATGAGTTTCATCAGCTCATTCTGCACATTTCTCTTTTGTTAGTTATTGTTCTCCTTTCTTAACCTCAAAACAATCTACATGTTACTTTTCTTATGTTTTTAATGTGCAATAATTTGACACCTTGTGATTCAAACAGTGATAATTAAAGTATAAATTTAGTTGATATTGTGGAGTATAATCTTCATGATGGCTATTAACATTGTGTGAGATTGTTTTTGATATAAAGGAACTTGTTGACTGTTAGTTGCTAAGGATAACCAAAACCAATGAAAATGTGTTATTTGGCATTTAGTGAGTGAAGCAGCTGTGTACCCAAAAAAACCCAAAAACAACTCAACATGGGAGGAGACCAGAAAGCACCTCTATTTTCAAGAGTCTGGGCCAAGATGATATCATGTGTTTTGGAAGAAAACTGATTGGTTAAACGTATACCAAACATGGGGGGGGGGGGGGGGGGGGGGGGGGGGGGGGGATACAACTTTTGGCAAAGGTCAGCCATATTGACAGTATAAAAAAGACTCCCCAAACAGCCTTATCTCAGTGTGTCGCTTGTGCATGGATTATGTCTGTGAATCTTGTAATTCTGAGTTTTGCTGTCGACAAATAAAACTCTAACTGCATTCAGCTGGACGACTCCTGATGATCTTTGATTTGATTTGATTTGATTTTTGAACTTCAACATTTTTTGAACAACGAGACTTTTATTTAATATTGATACGACAATATCACCCACCTTTACTTACAGCTTCCAGTGCCCTGTGTGGGTCTAACTATCCTCTGACAAAAACCTTCCTGGTTCTCTACACCTGCTCTCGCCTTTTTGCTCTCGCCTCTCTCTCTCTCTTTCTCTCTCTCTCTCAGTGAGGAAGTCACGTTGTGTTTACAGTCGGTGTTAGTTGCTGCTGCGCGAACTGAGTGATAATGCGGTTAATGTGGTATGTTAACTGTGATTTCACCATGGATTTCACTGAGAGTTTATTAAAGCTTCAAGTCCAAACATATGAAACAGTGAGGACATTGAGTTTCTACAATGGTGACGAGGATGCTGCGCAATTGTTGTGAACGAATCCACGCAACGGAGTAAATCTTCCTGCACGCGACCGCTTCACCTGCTGAAACACAGGAGAGCCACAGTGCTGCTAACGGACTCCTGAATAAACAGCCGAGTAGAAATAAATAAATAAATGAATGAAAGCAGAACGATCTCCGAAGCAACTCTTACGAACTGAACTCTCATCTAAAGCCCCCTTAGTTAGCATCATTCAGCACTACAGCTAAGAGAGACGTACTAATAGTAAGAAACTAGTAGCAACAGGTGTCTTGTTCCATCCACAAAATAAACAGCACGTGTCTAAGAAGCGAACTAAACAATAATGCAGTCTGAACTTACCTGTCACATCTCCAGCAAACCATAGAAGACACAGGACCGTCACAAAGATCTCATTCATTTTCACACACAGCGTTCACACCACCGGCTGCAAGTGTTGTCACATGTCTTCCTGTCCGTGGGTGGACAGGTCAGCCCATGCCTCCGCACCTCTCTCTCATTGACAAAAAAAAAAAAGCAAAACAGTAGCAGCAGCAAAAGAACATGAGCTGATGTGGCAGAAATTACTGACAGTCAGTGTGTGAGCATTAATGGAAAAAAAGAGAAACATTTTGTCTCGAGTGGTCGATTTATTCAACATTTATATTCTGTGTAGGGCAGGCCTATGTATTTAATATTCAGACCCCAACAGGTACAAAACGTATTACTTGGCAGCAACTGAATATGAAGTAAGGTATTCATTTCAAGCTGCTGTGGTGTTGTTTAGCCTGCCCTACCTCATTAAACAGCATTTAAATGCTACATTCAAATGCTACATTCAACATGTTATATATATTTCAGTAGTTGATTAAATCTTCTAAGAAAAAAAGAAAGTCAATTTTCAGCCATCCCAACACTGCCAGTATTTAATATTGCCTATTTGAAAGCAACACCTACATGCCTTTATACATACAACACTATAATCGTTTAAGTGCAATAGTCAAATTTAGTTTTATGTTTGGGCACTTTCACCTTAATTTAACATTAGCTGGTATAGAGGCCGACAGGAAACAGGGACAGAGAGAGAGAGAGGCAGCAAAAGTACCTCACTGGCATCGAACCAGCGACATTGTGACTATGACTCATTTGCAGTAACCACTTGATTAACAATCCCCTTCATATACTAACCTTGTGACAGCCCGACAGACGGTTGCCTTGGAAACATGAACTTGAACAGAGAACTTATTCTGAATTGAGAGCATGTCCATGTGGTGTCGTACAGACAATACGAAGGCTGAGAATATTGTTCAGATAAATTATCGATTGTACAGAAAAATGGAAACACTCAAACAGAACATTATCAGAGATAAAACATCCCAGCGGGGTCTGATCATCCTCTGACGGAGATGTGTGCTTCGTATTTGTGCTACAATATGAACTGACTCTTTAAGAAGAGGACACACCATGTCTGACACCTCCTTCAGTCTGCAGGCTTCAACTAAAAAGGAGGAGAAACTCAGGGTCTTTATATTTAACCTGGTGGTAAAAGCTCTGCCTTTCCTACAAACTGTGCATTTAAACACTCATTGAATCTTTAAGGACCAGTGTGTAGGATTTAGTGCCATCTAGTGGTGAGGTTGCAGATTGCAACTTAATACCCCTTCAGGCGTGTAGGAACACCTAAACAACAAAACATGTGAGAGAAGTAAATGACCCTCTCTGGAGCTTGTGTTTGGAACAAAACTCCTTGGAAGAGGACCTGCTCCCTCTGTAGATATAAAGGCTCTTTCTAAGGTAACAAAAACATAGTGATTCTTATTTTCAGGTGATGAAACACTCATTAAAACATGATTATTAATACTGCATTTCTGCAAAGTCCTCTCTGTTAGATTACACTCAATTCTACGGACTGCTCCTTTAAATGTTTCTGTGACTTCAGTGTTCATCTGGTCATGCTTTTATTTGCTCGATGAGACCTCCTTAACAGGAAGTCCTGTTCTCATTCAACACACAACACTTTCCTCTCAGTACGTACCCCCTTTTTTCCGGCGTGTTCAAATGACGTCACATAAACAGCTGTTGCCAAAATGATGTAAACATTTTTGGTTTGACATCAGATTTGGTTTCATCTATAAATTTATCCAACAAAAAGCAACATGTGCATTTTGTCCTCAGACACCAGCTCACATCAAACACAAAAATACAGAGGAAGCTGCTGCAATAAAATTAAACTAAATAAACTCTAAAAACAATATTAATAATGAGAATAACAACAACTGCAGTGTTGGTCAAATATATTATAGCAATTTATTAAAAGCCATGATAATGACGGCATGTTACAGATTTAAGCACAGAGTGATTTGCATTAAAATATTGCACATAGAGCAACAAGTAACAGAATCACAATACAATAAAGGAAAGTACAGCAATAGAAAAAAAAACTAACAAAACTGTCAATCACATACCACTAGTGTATTTCACATTCAGAGATTTAAATATTACTGTAACAGTCACTGATTTGCAGCTTTGTCCATAATACCCTGATACAAGCAGAGAAACAAATGTTGATAAGACTCTGAGGTATATAGTTCATACTGCAGCCTCAGGTTGTGTCTGCTGGCAGTGTTAATGATAAAAGGCACAGAGTGGCGATATCGTACATATGATGTGATATGTCATGTATAAAACCTTTACTTTAAAAAGACACGAGCCCACGAGAGCGGACTTTATTTAATCCCACTGGTAATATTATTGTGTATGTTTCTCATTTAACTTTTGACTGGCTATTGTTGATCATTTCTGGGATGGTGACAGCAGGGGTACCCCCTCCCCCCCCTCCACGGGTTTTGTACATAGTTTTGTATTATCTACCTTCCATTGAGCTATTTCAGTTTTCTCTAAGCGAATTAGTCTGGGTCTAAAGAGGATAACTGTGTTCCCACCGATGCTGCTCTAGCACAAGTCTTACGTAGTCTTTGCTGTTACAGGATAGTGGGATCTGCAAGGCCGAGCAGAGTCTGATCCAAAATTTGCAACTGTACATTCATTGGCCTATAAGCCCTGAGAACTGATGTTGCACGCTTTATGGACTTAAAACAAAAACTGGAATGGCTTGTGTTTTCAGCTTTACTGTTGATGTCATGTAAAGATACAATTTAAAAAAAAAAAAAAAAAAGACACAAGATCATGCCCCATATGCTGGTTGTCCTCTGCTGCTTCTTTAAAATGCTGGAATAGAGGAACTAGCAGAGTTTGTTTTGATTAATGACCACTGTGAGCTCCAGAGACACTTTCCACAGCTTCACTCAGTGAATCAGCTCCGTCATTTAATGTTATTAGAGAAAAAATAATGCTGCTAGTTTTATAAAGTCTGACATGAACAAGCATTGATTGAAAGGACATTAAGCTGCTATACTCATTTAATTATTAGTTATAAGCTGCATGTATGTGAAGCATTTGGCTGGAAACAGTGTTCATAGACTGATCATGTGTGAAGATCAATCTCACAGCATTTCCTGGGTCATTAAATTGATTATGTTTCCTACTTTATTAAAGAGATGATTCCTGAGATATCACATTTATTGCAGTTTTGATAAAAAGCTAAACAGGACCTGCCTTATCTCTTTGGTTTTTGATCATAAAAGTTTGTACTTTTTGGCACATGGAAAATACTGCATTACAATAAAAAAGGTTAAATATCATTATTAAAACTCTTTTAAAAACATATTTTTTATAAACTGGCTTTAGGCTGTTTAAGAATTTAATTGCATTGAATTTATTCAAATGTGTAATAACACTATGTTCAATTTTTCATGTCTGATTAACTTTATGAACATTGTTTTTAAAAAGGGCTTCATAAATATATTATTTAGGGCTTTAGGGGTTAACGTGTTAATCGCGATTAGATTAATGCAATCCATAACGTTTAATTTTTTTTTATCGCATTTTAATGTTGCAAGCCTTTTTGTCCCTTCTACTCCCCCGTAGACGGCTCCTCTAGCTGTAGCGCTATGCTTTGAAGTGGCCTCCTGCAGTAAACCTACCGCGCTGATGGAAAGTAAGAGAGCTACTGGACTTTTGAACGGCTTGTTTAACTTTAAAACACTTCCAGACGCTTCAGTTGACAAGTCAAAAGTAAAATGCAACCTGTGTCAAACGGAGTTTAACTACCACCGGAGTACGTGGAGTTTGAGTTAGCACCTCCACGTTAAACACCCAGGTGCAGCCAAGCCAGCCTCAGCTTCACCAAAGGACCATTTTGGAGTGTGGGAGTCGCAGCAGAGCCGTGATTGATTCCCAGTTAAGACACTCTGGTAAGAAATGCTTTACATTATGGGCTTAAAACTGCCTTCAAATGTAAAATAACAGGATTTTAAACATGCAATTCAAAACGCCATTAATCGTGATTAACTATGGAAATTCTGTGATTAATCTCGATTAAAAAAATTAAATCGTTTGACAGCCCTAATTATTTTATATAAATCTTTCCTAATTGGAGTCTGGCTCAAATCTGATGAAATGCTCTTCTCCATTCTGAACTTCTGGATCCAGTTAAATCATTTTTGTTGTTATATGTGATTGTATAAACTCTTTCTAATCAACATACGGAGGTTTGATGGGTTTTTTGTGGAGTAATAATCTTTGTTTTCTCACTCCAGCAGCAAGTCCATCAAACACCACGACACCTTCTGTTCAGATCCTCGTCACATTTCTGTTACTTGCAGATGTTCCTCTTCATCCTCTTGTTCTGCCTTCTTCCCTCTCTTCATCCTTCTCTTCTTCACTGTCATACCTGTGAGAACAGAGATTATGACACTTGTTAAAAGCAAGTCACAGTGTGGGTAAAGCTGTAGAGTATAAATGAATCACATCTCATCATGAGTATATGTGGATTAAAGTCCCAGTAATTTACCATTGCTCTGGTTTCCCCTCAGAGAGAAACAAATAAAATAATAATAATAATAATAATAATAATAATAACAATAATAATAAAGAAAAACATGGATTTTAATGTTATTAGTAAAGATCTGTGGGGGCAGAAGTTTGTTTTATGACTTACAGATGATTCCACATTCGAACAGAGCAACAACTCCAACGATGATGCAGAGAACGACAGGAAGAAGAAAAACAGACATGGGAATACATATCGTGTTTTCACCATCTGAAAGAATATTGGAGAAGATTTTATAATGATGCACTTATGAGTCAGACACAGAGCAACGTTGTAAGTCTTTGAACTGTTCGGTTTACTTAACCACACAACACAGAAAGGAAACCACAGGTGTGAAAGTCAGTAACTGGTAATATACAGCAGGCATCAGCTGTGTCAGATACATTTTATATGATGCTGCTCGGCTCATTTTCAGGTGCAAATGTTTTAATTATAAACCTAATATGATTTGATGGGATTGGGAGTCAACACTGGATTTGAATTCAATCAAATGATATCAAACTACTTTTAAACCGCTCTTCTTCCCCTCGACACTTTTCACAGGCAGATGCCACATAAAACCGATAGAGCTCATAACATACTGTTACTACAGCTGCAACGATTAATGGATTAGTCAATCGACAGGAACATAGTCACAAACTATTGTGAAAAAGAACAACAACCCAAATTCTCTCATTCTTTCTTCTTAGATATGAATATTGTCTGGTTTCTTTAGTTTAGTCCTCTATGACAGTAAACTGAACATTTTGTGTGGTTCTGGACTTTTGCTCAGCACAAAACAAGATATTTGAGCTACATTTTACAGACCAAACGAATAATCAATTAATATAGTGGAAATGTACCCACTTTCATTTCAAATTCACCAGGGAGGCAGAAAGTAGTGTTAATATTATTGACTTCCTGTTAACACCAAATTGCAATTTAATCACATTTACACATGTGGAAAATTACTGTGGTATGTGTGTGAGTGTAGATAACATCTAGCTAACCTATTCTTCACATTTTCATGACATAATCACACAATGATGCACTCAAAGAAAGAAGATGTGCTAAAGAATCTGTTGTTTTCTCGATCATCTCAAAGACATTTACCTTTAGGGTTGGTCACATGTGTCCCTGGAGGTCTGGTTGTGCTGACATCACCAACTATCTTTGATGTGTTCAGTTGGCCCTTTGGTACTGTTTCAAATGAGATACAAGACAAAATAAAAGTCTATATGTTCTGCATTTTTATTCTATAGAGTTTAAATTAAAAACACTGAAATGATCTGTTCAATGTTAAATACGGCATGCTCACCAACAGTGACGTTCATGGTACAGCGGGCCTTTAGAACTAGGACACAACATCTGTACGGTCCACTGTCATCCAGCTGTGCCAAGGATATCCGCAGTGTCATGTTTCCTCTGGTCAACCCATCCAGGCTGAAGTTGGTCCTGTTTCTGTATCTCTCCACCTGTGCATCATAGTAGGGCTTCTGATCTCGGTATGCGTACACTGTCTCATCGGGGTCGACTCTCTCCCAGTGTAATGTGTAATCAGTCAGGTCCTTCAGTTGGTCCAGATGACACTGGAGTGTGAATTCATCTCCTTCTTCTATCTCTACTAGCGGAGTCGGGCAAATGGCGCGATACTCTCCTGAGGAAACAAACATAAAAACATTTAGATTGTTTAAAAACATACTAATATGGTCTGTTTTTGCTGTTTCTTTCCATTTCATTAAGAAAAAGTTCAATTAATTAATTGTTTGTTGGGCTTTGATGTCTTCCAGTCACTTGGTACACTTCAATGTTCACTCCACACTGTTTGGAGACTTTACAAATCATTTACTAAAGACTGCTGTGGATCATCTTCTTACAATACTCACGTGCCCAGATGTACACTCAAAAGGTTATTGGTTGTGTAATTGTTTTTTCGCTCCATATCTGCAGCAGAAATATTAACTTTTTTTAACAACACAGACCCACTTCCATATAAAGTACTGGTAAATAAGAACAACTTCTCCTTGATCAGTGGTGGAAAGTGACTACATTTCCTCAGTTACTGTACTTCAATATAATTTTCAGGTACTTGCACTTTACTTGAGTATGTCCATGTGATGCTACCTTCTACTTTCTGCAATTTATACTATAGTAAGATTATTGGCAGGATTTCTACTTGTAATAGTTTTGTTTTTTTACATTGCTGCATCGGTAATTTTAAATAGTCAGTCCTCTCATTCATTTGATGGTGTTTTTAGGCTGCAGGGCTGGAGCTGCACCAACATGCAGAGGAGCGAGGGATCTTGTAGTGACCACAGTATTCAAGCAGTCAGCCGTAACATAACTGTGCAACCCTGACATCATATTACTGAGAGGGGGGGGGAGAGAGAGAGAGAGAGAGAGAGAGAGAGAGAGAGAGAGAGAGAGAGAGAGAGAGAGAGAGCTGTAAATCAGATCAATGTTACTCTAAGACATCAACACACCAACACACCTCTGCTCAATACCACAACAGTCTGTTTCAGTAGCTACAGGTGTCACAACTAACTAATTAAAGTATGACAGTATCCTAAATGACCATTTACAAAATATGAGAGAGCACCGGCAACAGGGAAAGAGACTCCAAGCTCTTTACCTTTCACCTGACAGCCAAAACGAATTTAATGAACTTTGTGCTCAGCATGTCCTAAACACTATTTTGAGGGAAAGGCAAGAAACAACATTCTATTTTTATAATGTGTGATGCAACCCCAGATGTGTCAAACTTGGAGCAAAATGTACTGTTGCTGAGGTTTGTCAGTCAAACTTCCCCTGAGGGTGGGTGGGAAATGAACGTTTCCTTGAATTTAAGGACTTCTCAAAAAAGACAGGAGAGGAAATCACCACAATGGTGGAACAATCACTAGGTGAACATGGGACAGATATAGCTGATTGCAGGGGTCAGTGCTATGATAATTGGGCTAACATGGCAGGGAAAGTGAGAGGGGTGCAAGCTTGCATACTGAATAAAAATCCCTTGGCCACATATTCACCATGTGCATCTCACACGTTAAAACCTAGTTGGTGTCCATGCAGCCCGGGCCTGCCCAGAAATAGACATATTCTTTGGCTTCTTCAATCAGCTGTACAAACTATTCAGTGGCAGCCCTCACCGATGGGAAATCTTACAAAGAGTTTTGGGTTGTTCTCTGCACAGCTTGTCTGACACACGATGGAGTGCGCGGATAGAGGCAGTAGCAAAACATTTGCCTGGTGTGATCCAGGCATTAGACACCTTTATCACTACAGGTAACCTCACCAGTGAAGCCAAAGCTGAAGCACAGGGTCTAAAGACCTACTTTCAGTCCTTTAATGCAGTTTTGCTCCTCACTTTTTGGGTCAAGGTGTTACAATGCATAGAGGACAGAAACCTTACCAGCCAGTCCTCAACCATCTCACTTGATGTGCAAGCTGTCAACATAAAGGAACTGGAGGAGGAGATTGCCTGCATGCGTGCATCATGGGACAGTTTTCTGACAGAGGCAACTGCTGTTGCCACGTCCATTGGCATCAAATCCCAGTTAGAAATGAGACAGAGAAAGAGGAAGCATTTCTTTGATGAGTCAGAAAAGCAGGGGACAGAGGAGCAAAGCCCAGAGACCCTATTCAGAGATAGAGTGTTTCATGTTGCAATGGACAGCATAATCTCTCAACTACATGTACGGTTCTCATCAATGCAGCAGATATGTGATGAGTTCTGCGTCCTGTGGAAATTCAGAGATATGCCACAGGACAGCATCAGTGCATCATGCTCAAAGCTCTCTGAGAAATATAAGAATGACCTCACGGAGTCCCTTGAAGACCAAATTCAGCACTTAAAGAAAATATATAGTGCAACTTTTGAAGATGGTCTTGGACCTCTGGACCTACTTAATGCCATATACACAATGGGACTACAGAGCATTTATGGAGACCTGTGTGCCCTGCTGCGTATGTTTCTGTCTCTGCCTGTGACTGTGGCTGGAGGCGAGCGGGCCTTCAGTAAAATGAAGATAATAAAAAACTACTTGTGCTCTAACATGTCCCAGGAGAGGCTCAACGGTTTGGCAATGCTCTCCATAGAGCGTCAACTTGCCAAGAAACTGGACTTCAAAGACATCATAGATGATTTTGCCACAAGGAAAGTTCGGCGCATGGCATTTGGAGTTCAAATCTAAACATGTCATACCAGCAGTAGCCTAAAATACAAAAGTAAATATTTATTTGTTTCCTGCTAGTGTCCGAATTCCAATACATATGAAGAGTGTATTTGGCAACAGCTTATGTGTAGTTTGTTAATGTTAACCATTATTGTCAATGCCTGTCACTTGTCTTTTGCAAAGAGAGATGTGAGGAGAGGAGAGGAAGAGCAGAGGAGAGGAGAGGAGAGGAGAGGAGAGGAGAGGAGAGGAGAGGAGAGGAGAGGAGAGGAGAGGAAGAGCAAGGGAAAAGGAGAGATCTGGGCGGGGGCCCCATCTAAGATTATCTCATCACGGGCCCAGGCAAGACTGTCAGCTGGCCTGCCTTTACCCCACGCACCTTGAAGCTGTGACTGACATCTCTCTCTCTCGCTCTCTCTCTCTCCGCCTGTGCCTCTCTCTCTCTCTCTCTCTCCGCCTGTGCCTCTCTCTCTCTCTCGCTCTCTCTCTCTCCGCCTGTGCCTCTCTCTCTCTCTCTCTCTCTCTCTCTTTGTCTCTCTCTCCCCCCGCCTTTGTCTCTCTCTCTCTCCCCCCTCCTCTCTCTCTCTCTCTCTCTCTCTCGTCAGTAGTATGGTAGAGTAAGAGGAGGGGGGATCTTGAACACAGTATTCAGGCAGTCAGTCATAAAATGATCAGACATCACATTACTGAGAGGAGGGGATAACACTTTCCTTTTGTTCACGTTAAAAGTAAAATTACACTGCTGTTGGCTTCCAAACTTACTTTTTTTTAAAAGAGGAGAGGAACAGAGATAGCTGAGAGTACCAGAGAGAGAGAGAGAGAGAGAGAGAGAGAGAGAGTGGTAATCAGATCAATAAAATGTTATTTTGTGATTATTTTCACATCGGTTATGCTCCAGAGCACAAATAAAAACATCCACATACCAACACACCTCTGCTCAAGCCCAAAACAGTCCGTTTCAGTAGCTACAGGTGTCTTGTTCCATCCACAAAACACAAATCACATTAAACTAACATTAATGCAGTCTGAACTTACCTGTCACGCCTCCAGAAAATGATAGAAGACACAGGACCGTCACAAAGATCTCATTCATCTTCAGATAAAGTGTTCACACCTCCTGATTCAAGTGTTTGTCATCTGTGTTCCTGACTTGGATAAACTGTGGTTTATATAGCCTACTAATCTCCGTGTGGACTTCTCCACCAATGATGGAGACACTGACCGTGCCCGTCCCGATGGAGACGAATGGTCTTCTCTGTGCGGACTTCTCCAACAATGATGGAGACACTGACCGCACCCGTCCCGATGGAGACGAATGGTCTTCTCTGTGCGGACTTCTCCAACAATGATGGAGACACTGACCGTGCCCGTCCCGATGGAGACGAATGGTCTTCTCTGTGCGGACTTCTCCAACAATGATGGAGACACTGACCGCACCCGTCCCGATGGAGACGAATGGTCTTCTCTGTGCATATTGTAGCATAACTTAGCATTCCCACATTCTATATTATACTGCAGTTTACTACTTCTTTGCATTCTGTAATGACAATAAAATTGAATCTTATATAATTTGCATATCAGAAAAAGTACATTGTATATTATACATGTACAGTATAGTGAACATCATGCATGTATCTCTTAGATTTTTCATTTATATTATTTCATTTCATTTTATTCTTGAAATCATATTATGTATCATATCATATTTATTATTAGACTGGTGTCACATACTCCTCTTCTCTCTTCAGATGCGCTGTTGAGGTTTCTCAGTCCCACTCCTGCAAATCTTGGACCACCTACAGCATCAAGCGCTCCTCCTGTTGCCTCCACCTCAGTCGCATAACCCAGCAGTGAAGTCAACAATGATGGAGACACTGATCGCACCCATCCCGATGGAGACGAATGGTCTTCTCTGTGCAGACTTCCCTTCTCCGCTCAGAGAAGTGCGGGGGCGGAAAAAACACACCGCAGTTAATATTTTTGGTTTGACATCAGATTTTATTTCATCTATAAATTCATCTAACAAAAACCAACATGTGCAGTTTGTCCTCAGACACCAGCTCACATCAAACACACAAACATACAGAGGAAGCTGCTGCAGTGACCTCTCACCTTTTTAAACATCACATTCATCAAACATGTACCAACCAACCAAAGAGGAAATATAATTAAAGCAAAGTGACACTAATGGATCAAACCAGCTCAGAATCAGTCTCCAGTTTTAAAATGTTCCTACATCTGTATTTCATCTCCTGCTTTTGTTTGTCTTTTTTATCTTCTCTACTCACACTGGTACCTTTGATTCTTCTGTTAACAGGATGAACTCCTGGATGATGATGAAGAGTTTTTTCTGACACAGCACTGAAACAATGACTCATGGATCCACAGTAATCATGATCAATCATCATCAAGTGTACATTTAGTTGATACCACCCTTTTTATACTTCCCACAGCTCCTACTGAAACTAATACTAGTTTTGCTTCTCCACTGCTGTTCTGTACTATTACCAGTTCTTCTACTACAGGGGTGTCAAACTCGTTTTCATTTAAGGGCCACATACAGACCAATCTGATCTCATGTGGGCCAGATCATTAAAAAGATGGAGGGAAGGAAGGAAGAAAGGAAGGAAGGAAATAAGAAGCGAAGGAAGGAAAAACAGACAGTGAAGGACGGACAGACAGACAGAAGGAAGGGAGGGTGGAAGGAACGAACGAACGAAGTACGGAAAAAAGGATGGAAGGAAGGACAGGTGTTATAATCTAAAATTTGTTTACATTTTTATTGACATCTGGTTAGCTAACGTTTTCTTAGCTTGTCATAGTCAATCAAAATGCTATTCCTTTTCCACCCTTTTATTATAGTTGTAAGTGTAGTGTAAAATTTAGGGGATAATTACTAATAATGAACAATGTTGTATCTGTTAAAAGGGTACTTGATTGTTGACCATCATAGGCTAAAGGTGATCATATCTGAAGGCATTGTGTTAAACAAAGAAGTATATGTGATTCTGCAACTACTAAGTGAATAAGTACTTTATGATTGAATGAGTATGAAAATCACAATATATGTGATTAAATATAATCTGTATTGTTATTATTATAATCATTATAATCACTATTATTGAAAACGAATGCAGTTGAAATAAGGTAACAGGTCAGATTGAACTTGACATGACATGTGTCAGATCTGCTGAGCAAAACAGCAACTGTGTACCCAAAAAACCCAAAAACAACTCAACAGCAGCAGCTGTATACCCAAAAAACCCAAAAACAACTCAACATGGGAGGAGACCAGAAAGCACCTGTATTTGGGGGGGGGGGGGGTACAACTTTTGGCAAGGGTCAGCCATATTGACAGTATAAAAAAGACTCCCCAAGAGTCTTATCTCTTTGCGTCACTGGTGCATGGACATGGTCTGTGTATTGTGATTCCGGGTTTTGCTGTCGACAATAAAACTCTAACTGCATTCAGCTGGACGACTCCTGATGATTTTTGATTTGATTTAATTTTGAACTTCAACATTTTAAACAACGAGGAACTTATGGAATATTTGTCACAACATAAGCCTAGCTGTATGTTGTGTTACAGTTCATATTGTCTAAAGTGTGTTTAGTGTTAAACTTTACATCAGTGTTAAAGTGCACATCATTCATGTTATAGCATAATTTAGCATTCCCACATTCTATATTATACTGCAGTTTACTACTTCTTTGCATTCTGCTAATCAGCATTTTGTTGTAATGACAATAAAATTGAATCTTATATAATGTGCATATCAGAAAAAGTACATTGTATATTATACATGTACAGTAGGCTATAGTGAACATCATGCATGTATCTCTTAGATTTTTCATTTATATTATTTAATTTCATTTTATTCTTGAAATCATATTATGTATCATATCATATTTATTATTAGACTGGTGTCACATACTCCTCTTCTCTCTTCAGATGCGCTGTTGAGGTTTCTCAGTCCCACCCCTGCAAATCTTGGACCACCTACAGCATGAAGCGCTCCTACTGTTGCCTCCACCTCAGTAGCATAACCCAGCAGTGAAGTCAACAATGATGGAGACACTGACCGTGCCCGTCCCGATGGAGACGAATGGTCTTCTCTGTGCGGACTTCCCTTCTCCGCTCAGAGAAGTGCGAGGGCGGAAAAAACACACCGCAGATAATATTTTTGGTTTGACATCAGCTCAGAATCAGTCTCCAGTTTTAACATGTCTCTATTTCATCTTCTTTTTTTATGACTCATTTATGACTGACTTTATATTCCCACTGGTACTGTTCATTCTATTAACATGACGAACTCCTGTTTTCTCCAATAATGTGGATCTTCTGCCAATAGAAACAACTACAAAACATAATCTAATATTGTTTAAATAAAGGAACAGTTTGCCCATTTTTAAGTGCATGTCTCACCAGAGGAGGGTCACCTGACAAACCCTTATGAGTTTCATTTATTCCTTTATTGTTTCATTTTCTCAATCTCAAAAAAGGTTCTGCATGTATTACTTTTCCTGTATTATGTTTTTTTTTTTAAATGAGCAATAAAATTAAACTAAATAAACTCTAAAAACAATATTAATAATGAGAATAACAACAACTGCAGTGTTGGTCAAATATATCATAGCTATTTATTAAAAGCCATGATAATGACGGCATGTTACAGATTTAAGCACAGAGTGATTTACATTAAAATATTGCACATAGAGCTGTTTGGTTTTCGTTTGAAGGACAACGGGCAGTTGTAACGCAATCATGTCTGGATTTTCGCAGTGTTTGTCCAACACACAGAGTTGTATTTGCCATCGTGGGCTATACTGGTTATTACTGGACGCTTTTTGTCAGATGAGTTCTCTTTATATTTAACTTGGTGGTAAAAGCTCTGCCTTTCCTACAAACTGTGCATTTAAACACAGAGCCGGTTCAGACCTCCATGGGGCCCTAGGCAAAATTCTGCTAAGGGGCCCTC
This sequence comes from Scomber colias, assembly GCA_021039105.1. Classification (NCBI taxonomy): domain Eukaryota; kingdom Metazoa; phylum Chordata; class Actinopteri; order Scombriformes; family Scombridae; genus Scomber; species Scomber colias. The sequence continues at coordinate 18,435 of JAJDFG010000677.1, forward strand.
TTAACTGAACAGTCGCACCTGACACCCAGTGCTTCCACTCATCCCCCCTTTAAACATATTGCACTAGTGTCGCCACCTGTTAGTCTAATTCAAATCAGACCAAATCAAATCGAACTAAATGTGTAACAAATTACTCACCATTAAAAGTGTCCCTTTCTGCACTTTCTGGATGGCTGTACTGGACCTGTGCTGCTGCTTGTACTTGCTGAGGCGGTTGCATATAATTGCTCTGTGCTGGTTGAAGGTGGCTCATCTGTGCCGGTCTTATCTGGTTCTGTCCCTACACTAGCTGACTGACTGGACTCTGTGCTGCTTGTTAGGAACTCAAGCATAGCACCTGTAAAATATAGATCAGGCTACTATTAATTCAGTTCCATCAAATTGACTGCACTTGTTTTACCTTCATACACTTAGATTTAGATTATTATTTAGCCTATTTAGCACCATTGTCATAATATTTCACAAGTTTTATTTATTCACTAATATATCTGTATCTATATGTGCCTGTGGGCTATCCAAGCAAACAAAATTCAATCTGAGTAAATATTTATCCATTACTTTCCATTTTGTATAAGTGCAGTTGTAACTACACTCAGAGCGATTGATATAACACATTACAGAAGCTAGCAAGACGCACACGGAGACCGTCCGCTGTTCACCAAGGGCTCACCGCCCTGTTATGTAGGTCAAACACGGACTAGCCCCGTCCCTCCCACTCTCCCACCCGGAGAAGAAAGTTACCTGACTGCTGTTCCCGCTGTTCATTTTCATGCACTTTCTTTTTTCTCTTTTCACTCCCCGAGGTATAACTTCGCTTCATCTTGCCGTTGATGTGAATCACATGCATGCACTGGCAATCTGACGTGCGCGAGCAGCGCGACGGACGGTCACGTTGTCAGGTTTTTGTTTTTGTTGTTGTTGTTTCCCACGGGGCCTCTATGAGTTTGCGGGGCCCTACGCAACGTGCGTAGTGTGCATATTGGGTGAACCGGTACTGTTTAAAGTTTAAACACTCATTGAATCTTTAAGGACCAGTGTGTAGGATTTAGTGCCATCTAGTGGTGAGGTTGCAGATTGCAACTGAATACCCCTTCAGGCCTGTAGGAACACTTAAACAACAAAACATGTGAGAGTAAATGACCCTCTCTGGAGCTTGTGTTTGGAACAAAACTCCTTGGAAGAGGACCTGCTCCCTCTGTAGATATAAAGGCTCTTTCTAAGGTAACAAAAACATAGTGATTCTTATTTTCAGGTGATGAAACACTCATTAAAACATGAATATTATACTGCATTTCTGCAAAGTCCTCTCTGTTAGATTACACTCAATTCTACAGACTGCTCCTTTAAATGTTTCTGTGACTTCAATGTTCATCTGGTCATGCTTTTATTTGCTCGGTGAGACCTCCTTAACAGGAAGTCCTTTTTCTCATTCAACACACAACACTTTCCTCTCAGTACCCCCTTTTTTCCGGCGTGTTCAAATGACGTCACAGAGACAGCTGTTGCCAAAATGATGTAAACATTTTTGGTTTGACATCAGATTTCGTTTCATCTATAAATTCATCCAACAAAAAGCAACATGTTCAGTTTGTCCTCAGACACCAGCTCACATCAAACACACAAACATACAGAGGAAGCTGCTGTAATAAAATTAAACTAAATAAACTCTAAAAACAATATTAATAATGAGAATAACAACAACTGCAGTGTTGGTCAAATATATTATAGCAATTTATTAAAAGCCATGATAATGACGGCATGTTACAGATTTAAGCACAGAGTGATTTGCATTAAAATATTGCACATGGAGCAACAAGTGACAGAAACACAATGAAATAAAGGAAAGTACAGCAATAGAAAAAAAACTAACAAAACTGTCAATCACATACCACTAGTGTATTTCACATTCAGAGATTTAAATATTACTGTAACAGTCACTGATTTGCAGCTTTGTCCATAATACCCTGATACAAGCAGAGAAACAAATGTTGATAAGACTCTGAGGTATATAGTTCATATAACCAGCTAACTGCAGCCTCAGGTTGTGTCTGCTGGCAGTGTTAATGATAAAAGGCACCGAGAGGCGATATCGTACATATAATGTGATATGTCATGTATAAAACCTTTTCCTTAAAAAAGACACAAGGTCATGCCCCATATGCTGGTTGTCCTCTGCTGCTTCTTTAAAATGCTGGAATAGAGGAACTAGCAGAGTTTGTTTTGATTAATGACCACTGTGAGCTCCAGAGACACTTTCCACAGCTTCCCTCAGCGAATCAGCTTCATCATTTAATGTTATTAGAGAGAAAATAATGCTGCTAGTTTTATAAAGTCTGACATGAACAAGCATTGACTGAAAGGACATTAAGCTGCTACACTCATTTAATTATTAGTTATAAGCTGCATGTATGTGAAGCATTTGGCTGGAAACAGTGTTCATAGACGGATCATGTGTGAAGCATTTCCTGAGTCATTAAAGCGATTATGTTTCCTAGTTTATTAAAGAGATGATTCCTGAGATATCACATTTATTGCAGTTTTGATAAAAAGCTAAACAGGACCTGCTTTATCTCTTTGGTTTTTGATCATATAAGTTTGTACTTTTTGGCACATGGAAAATACTGCTGCATATTTTAGTCTAGAAATCACAATAAAAAAGGTTATATATCATTATTACATCATTAAAACTCTTTTAAAACATAATCTTTATAAACTGGCTTTAGGCTATTTAAGAATTTTTAAATATCTCTTAATTTTTCATATCTGATTAACTTTATGAACATTCTTTTTAAAAGGGCTTCATAAATAAAATATATTATTATAATATGGAAAATAATTGGTCTCATTTAGTTATTTTATATCATTCTTTCCTAATTGGAGTCTGGCTCAAATCTGATGAAATGCTCTTCTCCATTCTGAACTTCTGGATCCAGTTAAATAATTTTTGTTGTTATATGTGATTGTATAAACTCTTTCTAATCAACATACAGAGGTTTGATGGGTTTTTTGTGGAGTAATAATCTTTGTTGTCTCACTCCAGCAGCAAGTCCACCAAACACCACAACACCTTCTGTTCAGATCCTCGTCACATTTCTGTTACTTGCAGATGTTCCTCTTCATCCTCTTGTTCTGCCTTCTTCCCTCTCTTCTTCCCTCTCTTCTTCCCTCACTTCTTCCCTCCCATCTTCACTATCATACCGGTGAGAACAGAGAATATGACACTTGTTAAAAGGAAGTCACAGTGTGTGTAAAGCAGTAGAGTATAAATTAATCACATCTCATCATGAGTATATGTGGATTAAAGTCCCAGTAATTTACCTTTGCTCTGGTTTCCCCTCAGAGAGAAACAAATAAAATAATAATAATAATAATAATAAAAACATGGATTTTAATGTTATTAGTAAAGATCTGTGGGGGCAGAAGTTTGTTTATGACTTACAGATGATTCCACATTGGAACAGACCAACAACTCCAACGATGATGCAGAGAACGACAAGATGAAGAAAAATAGACATGGGAATACATATCGTGTTTTCACCATCTGAAAGAATATTGGAGAAGATTTTATAATGATGCACTTATGAGTCAGACACAGAGCAACGTTGTAAGTCTTTGAACTGTTCGGTTTACTTAACCACACAACACAGAAAGGAAACCACAAGTGTGAAAGTCAGTAACTGGTAATATACAGCAGGCATCAGCTGTGTCAGATACATTTTATATGATGCTGCTCGGCTCATTTTCAGGTGCAAATGTTTTAATTATAAACCTAATATGATTTGATGGGATTGGGAGTCAACACTGGATTTGAATTCAATCAAATGATATCAAACTACCTTCAAACCGCTCTTCTTCCCCTGGACACTTTTCACAGGCAGATGCCACATAAAACCGATAGAGCTCATAACGTACTGTTACTACAGCTGCAACGATTAATGGATTAGTCAATCGACAGGAACATAGTCACAAACTATTGTGAAAAAAAATAACAACCCAAATTCTTGCATTTTTTCTTCTTAGATATGAATATTGTCTGGTTTCTTTAGTTTAGTCCTCTATGACAGTAAACTGAACATTTTGTGTGGTTTTGGACTTCTGCTCAGCACAAAACAAGATATTTGAGGTTGTATCTTTTACATTTACAGACCAAACAAATAATCAATTAATATAGTGGAAATGTATCCACTTCAGAGTACCGTCAAAAAATTCACAAGGGAGGCAGAGAGTAGTGTTAATATTATTGACTTCCTGTTAACACCAAAATGCATTTTAATCACATTTACGCATGTGGAAAATTACCGCGGTATGTGTGTGAGTATAGTATAACATCTAGCTAACCTATTCTTCACATTTTCATGACATAATCACACAATGATGCACTCAAAGAAAGAAGATGTGCTAAAGAAACTGTTGTTTTCTCGATCATCTCAAAGACATTTACCTTTAATGTTGGTCACATATGTCGCTGGCGGTCTGGTTGTGCTGACATCACCAACTATCTTTGATGTGTTCAGTTGGCCCTTTGGCACTGTTTCAAATGAGATACAAGACAAAATAAAAGTCTATATGTTCTGTATTTTTATTCTATAGAGTTTAAATTAAAAACACTGAAATGATCTGTTCAATGTTAAATACGGCGTGCTCACCAACAGTGACGTTCATGGTACAGTGGGCCTTTAGATCTGGGACATAACATCTGTAGAGTCCATTCTCATCCTGCTGTACCGAGGAGATCCGCAGTGTCATGTTTCCTCTGGTCAACCCATCCAGGTTGAAGGTGGTCCTGTTTCTGTATCTCTTCGCCTGTGCATCATAGAGGTGCTTCTGATCTCGGTATGCGTACACTGTCTCTTTGCTGTCTTCTCTCTCCCAGTCTAATGTGCAATCAGTCAGGTTGATCGGTGGATTCAGATGACACCGGAGTGTGACGTCATCTCCTTCTTCTGCCACTACTAGCGGAGTTGGGCAAATGGCGCGATAACCTCCTGAGGAAACAAACATATAAACATTTAGATTGTTTAAAAACATACTAATATGGTCGGTTTTTTGTTGTTTCTTTCCATTTCATTAAGAAAAAGTTCAATTAATTAATTGTTTGTTGGGCTTTGATGTCTTCCAGTCACTTGGTACAATTTTCACTCCACACTGTTTGGAGACTTTACAAATCATTTACTAAAGACTGCTGTGGATCATCTTCTCACAATACTGACAAGTCCAAATGTACACTCAAAGGGTTATTGGTTGTGTAATTGTTTTTTCGCTCCATATTGGCAGCAGAAATATTAACTTTTTTTAACAACATAGACCCACTTCCATATAAAGTACAAATAAATAAGAACAACTTCTCCTTGATCAGTGGTGGAAAGTGACTACATTTCTTCAATTACTGTACTTCAATATAATTTTCAAGTACTTGCACTTTACTTGAGCATGTCCATGTGATGCTACCTTCTACTTTCTGCAATTTATACTGTAGTAAGATTATTGGCATTTCTGGGATTTCTATTGGGATTTCTACTTGTAATAGTTTTTTTTTTACATTGCTGCATCTCGCCACTGTTGCTCATGTGGGAATGTTGGGTCTCTTTAAAGTAAAAACCTGAAGAGTTTGGTTAAGAACCTGCTCTATGTGTAAAGTGCCTTGAGATAACTTTGTTGTGATTTGGCGCTATACAAATAAAGATTGATTGATTGATAAATAAAGATTGATCGGTAATTTTAAATAGTCAGTCCTCTCATTCATTTGATGTTTTTAGGCTGCTGGGCTGGAGCTGCACCAACATGCAGAGGAGCGAGGGATCTTGTAGTGACCACAGTAACCCTAACCCTAACCCTAACCCTAACCCTCTAACCCGTAGTAGCCGTAACATAACTGTGCAACCCTGACATCATATTACTGAGAGGAGGGGGGGGGAGAGAGAGAGAGAGAGAGAGAGAGAGAGAGAGAGAGAGAGAGAGAGAGAGAGAGAGAGAGAGAGAGAGAGCGAGCTGTAAATCAGATCAATGTTACTCTAAGACATCAACACACCAACACACCTCTGCTTAATACCACAACAGTCTGTTTCAGTAGCTACAGGTGTCTTGTTCCATCCACAAAACACGAATCACAACTAACTAATTAAAGTATGACAGTATCCTAAATGACCATTTACAAAATATGAGAGAGCACCGGCAACAGGGAAAGAGACTCCAAGCTCTTTACCTTTCACCTGACAGCCAAAACGAATTTATTGAACTTTGTGCTCAGCGTGTCCTAAACACTATTTTGAGGGAAAGGCAAGAAACAACATTCTATTTTTATAATGTGTGATGCAACCCCAGATGTGTCAAACTTGGAGCAAAATGTACTGTTGCTGAGGTTTGTCAGTCAAACTTCCCCTGAGGGTGGGTGGGAAATGAATGTTTCCTTGAATTTAAGGACTTCTCAAAAAAGACAGGAGAGGAAATCACCACAATGGTGGAACAATCACTAGGTGAACATGGGATAGATATAGCTGATTGCAGGGGTCAGTGCTATGATAATTGGGCTAACATGGTAGGGAAAGTGAGAGGAGTGCAAGCTCGCATACTGAATAAAAATCCCTTGGCCACATACTCACCATGTGCATCTCACACGTTAAACCTAGTTGGTGTCCATGCAGCCCAGGCCTGCCCAGAAATAGACATATTCTTTGGCTTCATCAATCAGCTGTACAAACTATTCAGTGGCAGCCCTCACCGATGGGAAATCTTACAAAGAGTTTTGGGTTGTTCTCTGTACAGCTTGTCTGACACACGATGGAGTGCGCAGATAGAGGCAGTAGCAAAACATTTGCCTGGTGTGATCCAGGCATTAGACACCTTTATCACTACAGGTAACCTCACCAGTGAAGCCAAAGCTGAAGCACAGGGTCTAAAGACCTACTTTCAGTCCTTAATGCAGTTTTGCTCCTCACTTTTTGGGTCAAGGTGTTACAATGCATAGAGGATAGAAACCTTACCAGCCAGTCCTCAACCATCTCACTTGATGTGCAAGCTGTCAATATAAAGGAGTATTTTCCTGTCTCTGCCTGTGACTGTGGCTGGAGGTGAGCGGGCCTTCAGTAAAATGAAGATGATAAAAAACTACTTGTGCTCTAACATGTCCCAGGAGAGGCTCAACGGTTTGGCAATGCTCTCCATAGAGCGTCAACTTGCCAGGAAACTGGACTTTAAAGACATCATAGATGATTTTGCCACAAGGAAAGTTTGGCACACGGCATTTGGAGTTCAAATCTAAACATGTCATACCAGCAGTAGCCTAAAATACAAAAGTAAATATTTATTTGTTTCCTGCTAGTGTCCGAATTCCAATACATATGAAGAGTGTATTTGGCAACAGCTTATGTGTAGTTTGTTAATGTTAACCATTATTGTCAATGCCTGTCACTTGTCTTTTGAAAAGAGAGATGTGAGGAGAGGAGAGGAAGAGCAGAGGAGAGGAGAGAAGAGGAGAGGAAGAGCAAGGGAAAAGGAGAGATCTGGGCGCAGGGCCCATCTAAGATTATCTCATCCCGGGCCCAGACAAGACTCTATCTCTCTCTCTCTCTCTCTCTCTCTCTCTTTCTCTCTCTCTCTCTCTCTCTCTCTCTCTCTCTCTGTCTTTGTCTCTCTCTCTCTCTGTCTCTCTCCAGTAGTATGGTAGAGTAAGAGGAGGGGGGATCTTGAACACAGTATTCAGGCAGTCAGCCATAAAATGATCAGATCGCCAGATCGCAACCCTGACATCACATTACTGAGAGGAGGGGATAACACTTTCCTTTTGTTCACGTTAAAAGTAAAATTACACTGCTGTCGGCTTCCAGACTTACTTTTTTAAAAAAGAGGAGAGGAACAGAGATAGTTGAGAGCACCAGAGAGAGAGAGAGAGAGAGAGAGAGAGAGAGAGAGAGAGAGAGAGTGGTAATCAGATCAATAAAATGTTATTTTGTGATTATTGTCACATCGGTTATGCTCCAGAGCACAAATAAAAACATCCACATACCAACACACCTCTGCTCAAGCCCACAACAGTCCGTTTCAGTAGCTACAGGTGTCTTGTTCCATCCACAAAACACAAATCACATTAAACTAACATTAATGCAGTCTGAACTTACCTGTCACGCCTCCAGAAAATGATAGAAGACACAGGACCGTCACAAAGATCTCATTCATCTTCAGATAAAGTGTTCACACCTCCTGATTCAAGTGTTTGTCATCTGTGTTCCTGACTTGGATAAACTGTGGTTTATATACTATGGTCTAATCTCCGTGTGGACTTCTCCACCAATGATGGAGACACTGACCGCACCCGTCCCGATGGAGACGAATGGTCTTCTCTGTTCCGATAAGTGCGAATGGTCTTCTCCGTTCCGATAAGTGCGGGGGCGGAAAAGACACACCGCAGTTAATATTTTTGGTTTCACATCAGATTTGATTTTTGGAAGATGATCTGTCAGTCAGTGCAATGGGTCAGTGGTGGGTCAGTGGTGGACTGGGCCGGTCAGAATTCTCCAGGTGGCTTTTAGTGTCCCACTCCACCCCTGTGATTCACCATGACAACAGGAGAAACAAAGGGCTCAGTCCTCCTACTTCTCCCCAAAGGAGTTGATTGCAGATGATTTATTTAAGAAAAAAAAGCAAAACAGTAGCAGCAGCAAAAGAACATGAGCTGATGTGGCAGAAAATTACTGGCAGTCAACGTGTGAGCATTAATGGGGAAAAAAGAGAATTTTGTCTGGAGTGGTCGACTTATTCAACATTTATATTCTGTGTATGTATTTAATATTCATGCAGACCCCAACAGGTACAAAACGTAGACTTACTTGGCAGCAACTGAATGAAATATAAAAATATAGCTCAAACAAGTAAGGTATTGATTACAAGCTGCTGTGGTGTTGTTTAGCTTGCCCTACCTCATTAAACAGCATTTAAATGCTACATTCAACATGTTATATATATTTCAGTAGTTGATTAAATCTTCTAAGAAAAAAAGAAAGTCAATTTTCAGCCATCCCAACACTGCCAGTATTTAATATTGTCTATTTGAAAGCAACACCTACATGCCTTTATACATACAACACTATAATCGTTTAAGTGCAATAGTCAAATTTAGTTTTATGTTTGGGCACTTTCACCTTAATTTAACATTAGCTGGTATAGAGGCCGACAGGAAACAGGGAGAGAGAGAGAGAGAGAGAGACAGAGAGACAGAGAGGCAGCAAAAGTACCTCACTGGCATCGAACCAGCGACATTGTGACTATGACTCATTTGCAGTAACCACTTCATTAACAATCCCCTTCATATACTAACCTTGTGACAGCCCGACAGACGGTTGTCTTGGAAACATGAACTTAAACAGAGAACTTGTTCTGAACTGAGAGCATGTCCATGTGGTGTCGTACAGACGATACGAGGGCTGAGAATATTGTTCAGATAAATTATCGATTGTACAGAAAAATGGAAACACTCAAACAGAACATCATCAGAGATAAAACATCCCAGCGGAGTCCGATCACCCTGACGGAGATGTGTGCTTCAATATTAACTGACTATTTAAGAAGAGGACACACCATGTCTGACACCTCCTTCAGTCTGCGGGCTTCAACTAAAAAGGAGGAGAAACTGCCAGCGAGCAGGTTAGGTTCATGGAGTATGTTGCCATGGTAACTGACTCAGAGTTAAACTGAACTGGCTTTGTGAAACCGAAAAAACAGAGTTTAACCATGGACTGTATATAAGAAATGGACGTAACATCCGTGACGTCACCATTGGTTTGTGGACTGCTGCTCCGAAGCCAATAGTATCGAATCTAGGCAGCGCCATCTTGAAAATTTCAGGTGCATGCTGGGAAAAAAAGAACACGGATTCTACTTATATGGGCATGAGCATAGACTGTATATAAGAAATGTATGAGGCGGAGTCATGGACGGAAGTATGGGCGGGACCAAGGGCGGAGCGGGGAGGCTGCGATTGGTTGCGAGGGATGGATCTCACGGACATTGGTCAATCAACCTGTCAATCACAACGTAGCCACGTAGCCTGCTTTATTGTCAAATATAAAATCAGAGAGGCCAGAATTTCACAAATGAACACCAGACTGCATTGAAGAAGGCTTTAAACTAGCGATTGAGACCATAAACACATTTTGAAAACGTTTATTGAGGTTAGAAATCAAGTGAGAAGTTGGTGAATTCTCCATTGACTTGTATAGAGACGGAAGTCTTTTTGAACACAAAACGATCGCCCCCTGGTGGCCTTTTGATAGAATGCAGCTCTAAGTTACTTCCGCATTGGCTTCTTTTCAGAGGACAGGAACTCCCCGCCTGAGTTTAACCAGAGTTTCCCTCATCTCAGGGTTAACTAACTCGGAGTTTTCACTAAACCTGCTTTCTGAAACAGGCCCCTGCTCACATCAAACATACAGAGGAAGCTGCTGCAGTGACCTCTCCAAAGAGGAAATATAATTAAAGCAAAGTGACACTAATGGGTCAAACCAGCTCAGAATCAGTCGCCAGTTTTAAAATGTTCCTAATGTCTCTATTTCATCTTCTGTTTTCATGGCTATACTCCCACTGGTACTGTTGATTCTATTAACATGAAGAACTCCTGTTTTCTCCAATAATGTGGATCTTCTGCCAATAGAAACAACTGCAAAACATAATCTAATGTTGTATGTTCTGTTTAAATAAAGGAACATTTTGCCCATTTTTAAGTGCATGTCTCACCAGAGGAGGGCCACCTGACAAACCCTTATGAGTTTCATCAGCTCATTCTGCACATTTCTCTTTATTGTTTTATTTTCTCAATTTCAAGATTATTATTATTAGGAGCAGTTGTTGTAGTGCCAGTGTGACTATTATCATTATTAGTAGAAGTAGTCGTTTTATTGTTGTTGTAAATATTTGTATTTTTATTACAAATGATCATCATACAGATTACATAATATATTTTCTGTTTTGTCAGATGAATTCTCTTTATATTTAACCTGGTGGTAAAAGCTCTGCCTTTCCTACAAACTGTGCATTTAAACACTCATTGAATCTTTAAGGACCAGTGTGTAGGATTTAGTGCCATCTAGTGGTGAGGTTGCAGATTGCAACTTAATACCCCTTCAGGCGTGTAGGAACACCTAAACAACAAAACATGTGAGAGTAAATGACCCTCTCTGGAGCTTGTGTTTGGAACAAAACTCCTTGGAAGAGGACCTGCTCCCTCTGTAGATATAAAGGCTCTTTCTAAGGTAACAAAAACATAGTGATTCTTATTTTCAGGTGATGAAACACTCATTAAAGCATGAATATAATACTGCATTTCTGCAAAGTCCTCTCTGTTAGATTACACTCAATTCTACAGCCTGCTCCTTTAAATGTTTCTGTGACTTCAATGTTCATCTGGTCATGCTTTTATTTGCTCGGTGAGACCTCCTTAACAGGAAGTCCTTTTTCTCATTCAACACACAACACTTTCCTCTCAGTACGTACCCCCTTTTTTCCGGCGTGTTCAAATGACGTCACAGAGACAGCGGTTGCCAAAATGATGTAAACATTTTTGGTTTGACATCAGATTTGGTTTCATCTATAAATTCATCCAACAAAAAGCAACATGTGCATTTTGTCCTCAGACACCAGCTCACATCAAACACAAAAATACAGAGGAAGCTGCTGCAATAAAATTAAACTAAATAAACTCTAAAAACAATATTAATAATAACAACAACTGCAGTGTTGGTCAAATATATTATAGCAATTTATTAAAAGCCATGATAATGACGGCATGTTACAGATTTAAGCACAGAGTGATTTGCATTAAAATATTGCACATGGAGCAACAAGTAACAGAAACACAATACAATAAAGGAAAGTACAGCAATAGAAAAAAAACTGTCAATCACATACCACTAGTGTATTTCACATTCAGAGATTTAAATATTACAGTAACAGTCACTGATTTGCAGCTTTGTCCATAATACCCTGATACAAGCAGAGAAACAAATGTTGATAAGACTCTGAGGTATATAGTTCATATAACCAGCTAACTGGAGCCTCAGGTTGTGTCTGCTGGCAGTGTTAATGATAAAAGGCACCGAGAGGCGATATCGTACATATGATCTATGATATGATATGTCATGGATTAAACCTTTACTTTAAAAAGACACAAGGTCATGCCCCATATGCTGGTTGTCATCTGCTGCTTCTTTAAAATGCTGGAATAGAGGAACTAGCAGAGTTTGTTTTGATTAATGACCACTGTGAGCTCCAGAGACACTTTCCACAGCTTCCCTCAGTGAATCAGCTCCATCATTTAATGTTATTAGAGAGAAAATAATGCTGCTAGTTTTATAAAGTCTGACATGAACAAGCATTGATTGAAAGGACATTAAGCTGTTACAATCATTTAATTATTAGTTATAAGCTGCATGTATGTGAAGCATTTGGCTGGAAACAGTGTTCATAGACGGATCATGTGTGAAGCATTTCCTGAGTCATTAAAGCGATTATGTTTCCTAGTTTATTAAAGAGATGATTCCTGAGATATCACATTTATTGCAGTTTTGATCAAAAGCTAAACAGGACCTGCTTTATCTCTTTGGTTTTTGATCATAAAAGTTTGTACTTTTTGGCACATGGAAAATACTGCTGCATATTTTGGTCTAGAAAACACAATAAAAAAGGTTATGTATCATTATTACATCATTAAAACTCTTTTAAAACATAATTTTTATAAATTGGCTTTAGGCTATTTAAGAATTTAATTGCACTGAATTTATTCAAATGTGTAATAACACTATGTTCGATTTTTCATATCTGATTAACTTTATGAACATTGTTTTTAAAAAGGGCTTCATAAATAAAATATAATTTAGGGCTTTAGGGGTTAACGTGTTAATCGCGATTAGATTAATGCAATCCATAATGCGTTATTTTTTTTAATCGCGTTTTAATGTTGCAAGCCTTTTTGTCCCTTCTACTCCCCCGTAGACGGCTCCTCTAGCTGTAGCGCTATGCTTTGAAGTGGCCTCCTGCAGTAAACCTACCGCGCTGATGGAAAGTAAGAGAGCTACTGGACTTTTGAACGGCTTGTTTAACTTTAAAACACTTCCAGACGCTTCAGTTGACAAGTCAAAAGTAAAATGCAACCTGTGTCAAACGGAGTTTAACTACCACCGGAGTACGTGGAGTTTGAGTTAGCACCTCCACGCTAAACACCCAGGTGCAGCCAAGCCAGCCTCAGCTCCACCAAAGGACCATTTTGGAGTGTGGGAGTCGCAGCAGAGCCGTGATTGATTCCCAGTTAAGACACTCTGGTAAGAAATGCTTTACATTATGGGCTTAAAACTGCCTTCAAATGTAAAATAACAGGATTTTAAACATGCAATTCAAAACGTGATTAATCGCGATTAACTATGGAAATTCTGTTTTTAGTTATTTAGATTTAGATTTAGTTATTTTATATCATTCTTTCCTAATTGGAGTCTCAAATCTGATGAAATTCTCTTCTCCATTCTGAACTTCTGGATCCAGTTAAATCATTTTTGTTGTTATATGTGATTGTATAAACTCTTTCTAATCAACATACGGAGGTTTGATGGGTTTTTTGTGGAGTGATAATCTTTGTTTGTTTTCTCATTCCAGCAGCAAGTCCATCAAACACCACAACACCTTCTGTTCAGATCCTCGTCACATTTCTGTTACTTACAGATGTTCCTCTTCATCCTCTTGTTCTGCCTTCTTCCCTCTCTTCTTCCCTCTCTTCTTCTCTATCATACCTGTGAGAACAGAGAACATGACACTTGTTAAAAGGAAGTCACAGTGTGTGTAAAGCAGTAGAGTATAAATGAATCACATCTCATCATAAGTATATGTGGATTAAAGTCCCAATAATTTACCTTTGCTCTGGTTTCTCCTCAGAGAGAAAAATAATAATCATAATAACTTAATAATCATAATAATGAGAACATGGATTTTAATGTTATTAGTAAAGATCTGTGAGGCAGAAGTTTGTTTTATGACTTACGCATGATTTCAAGTCTGAACAGAGCAACAACTCCAACAATGCAGAGAATGAAAACAAGAGGAAGACAGACAGACATGGCAACAGCTGTCGTGTTTTCACCATCTGAAACAATATTGGAAAACATTTTATAATGATGCACTTATGAGTCAGACAGAGTAATATTGTAAGTCTTTGAACTGTTCGGTTTACTTAACCGCAGACAGAAACTCTTATAAGCACCCAGCCAACATGTGCATGACCATGGCTTTAGGATATGAAACAGTGGTGTAAAAGTTAGATAGATGTTACTACACTCACACATATACAGTGGTAATTTCCAAATGTATAAAATGCACAAAAATAGCACAGTATGAACTCTTAGTCTTATCAGTCTTATGGGGAACATGCTTGATGAAGACGAGCGGTTAGAACGTAGTTTGACTGAATACCAATCCAACATGATCATGCAGTCAAAGAAAAAGGAAGTGTGCTAAAGAAACTGTTGTTTTCTCGATCATCTCAAAGACATTTACCTTTAGGGTTGGTCAGATGTGTCCCTGGAGGTCTGGTTGTGCTGACATCACCACCTGTCTTTGATGTGTTCAGTTGGCCCTTTGGTACTGTTTCAAATGAGATACAAGACAAAATAAAAGTCTATATGTTCTGCATTTTTATTCTATAGAGTTTAAATTCAAAATAATCCTGAAATGATCTGTTCAATGTTAAATACGGCATGCTCACCAACGGTGACGTTCACGGTACAGCGAGCGTTTAGTTTTGGGACATAACATCTGTAGAGTCCACTGTCATCCTGCTGTGCCGAGGAGATCCGCAGTGTAATCTCTCCTCTGGTCAACCCATCCAGGTTGAAGGTGGTCCTGTTTCTGTATCTCTTCGCCTGTGCATCATCGTAGGGCTTCTTATCTCGGTATGCGTACACTATCTCATCGAGGTCGTCTCTCACCAAGTCTAATGTGCAATCAGTCAGGTTGATCGGTGGGTCCAGACGACACTGGAGTGTGACTTCATCTCCTTCTTCTGCCTCTACTAGCGGAGTTGGGCAAATGGCGCGATAACCTCCTGAGGAAACAAACATATAAACATTTAGATTGTTAAAAAACATACTAATATGGTGTTGGAATTATTGTATGTAAGTTATCCCATATTTACCCTTTCTATAATCATTAGTCTTTATAGTCTACAAGCATGCTGTTTTAAAGTTGTTTTTCAGGACCTGTGACCCTGCTCAGGATCTGCTCAGGACGTCTATCTGAAGATCTGTGGCCAAGCTGTAACCCTGATAAAAATGTCTTTGAAGTGTGTGTGTCCACCCGAGGCAGACCAGCGACCGATCAGTGACCTATTTGTGACCGATGTGTGACCCCTACTCCTTAGAGCAAAAATGACTATGTAAATTAGGGACTCCCTGAAACCAATAAAGAGAAAGGGTTCGGCAAGATTTGCTCAGAGCGGGTTGGAGATCTTAACTGAGCAGACCTCTGTCCGTTCTCCTTGCAAGTAAAAACTCTAATCCTGTTGTCTTCTCTCCTTTGTTTGATATTTTAAGTGTTTTAGGTTGCCTGAACCTGACATTAACTTGGTCCTTCGAGCCGGATACCAACACACCTAAGGATCCCAGCGGGCTGGTAAACTCCAGGAAGACTGTGGCCACAGCAAAATCTAAAGATCCTTTTCCAGGACTGGTTTTTTGCCCGCCTGTTGGGATCTGAAGGTTGACGGTAGTCCGAGAGGAGAAAGACAACAGTGGTGAGTTAGAGTTTGTTAAAAACAAGCGATTGACTGAGAGTCTTTGCGCGTTGTGATAAAAAACCCTGAGAATACTAGTCACTATCAGGTAACGACGAGGGATGACGGTGTCCGACAATATCCGTGTAGAGTAAAATAGGCCTAGTGGGCGACGGAGTCCGAAAATATCCGTGTAAAGTGAAATAGGCCTAGTGGACAACGGTGTCCTGTAAGACTCAGTGAAACGTACGTGAGTGAATGTGAGTGTGAGTGGAAATGAAATACCATTAGGTATCTTCATTTCATACCAAAATAGTAGGATTGTAAACAGCAAACCTCTTGTGGATGCAAAGGCAAGAATTCTCCACTCGAAAGAGTTGAAGTGAGAATTACCACAACAGGAAATTTTCTTGCTGTCCTACTAACAAGAAACCAGTTCTTAGAACACCCTAGGTGTTAAATAACTGGACTAAAATTACTAAAATGGGGAAGAAGTGAGTAAACTAAAAAATAAAGTAAGAAATAGATTCAAAAGATTGGAAATATGTTGAAACCCAGGATCCTGGTAAAATTAAGGACGTACGGATAGAGATACTAAGAGAAGCAACTAAAAGATACTAAAATGTAATAAATATTAAAACTTGGGGAGACGTCCCTAGAACATAGAAAATAGAGAAGTATAACCTTTGTACAAAGTAATGAGTATACATAAGGAAGGAGAATAATATAATAATGAAATAAACTAGTTGGAATTTGTTAAAACTCAGTAATGATATATATCATTTTTTAAGAAATAAGCCTGTCAAGAAAAGTACAAATAGGAAGTTACCATGAAAAAGTAAGAATGAAGAAAGAGTGAAGTAGAGAAAGGAATAAGAAAGAAATAGACAGTTGATGTTTCAAAGAAAAGAGGATGATGAAGCAGGGCCAGTGAAGTGAAGGGAAGTTAAAGATAAGGAAGAAGGTGAAGATGTACAGCAGATTTGGATGACTGTGTTGGGGCCTGATTGGCATTATGTGAGAGGGGATTGGAGTCCCCTAAATAACAATAATGTGGTGTTGGCATATGCTGATAGTGAATTGACTACTCGGGTAAGACACCTTATTGATAGAGTTACTCAACGCTTTAGGTGAAGAGCAAATTATGTGGAGATAGGAAGAAGTTGAGCAGAAGGAGGATGAGCCGTTCAAAGAATAAAAAATAATAATGACCACTGCTTTTAAGACTCATAGTGGGCTTCAAGATGATAATCAACCAAATGGGCCTTTCCAGCAAACAGTTTAAAAAAAAAAAGAAAAAAAAAAAAGAAAAAGCTCTTCATGCAGGATCTAAAGATGCAATCCGTAGTTGGGTGACTAAGCATTACATAGGACTTCCAAAAGGAACTCTTGATAAATATGTTAATCACGCTTTGCATGCAGAGAAAGTTGTAAAGGAAAAGAACAAGAGTAAGAAGGCTGTAGAGACCTTTTACTGTGACATGGAAGAAATCCTCTACCAGGGAGGAGGTGCTAGAGGAAGAGGAATAAATTATAGGAGGAGCAAGAAGAGGAGGAGCAGGAAGGGGAGATTATAGACAGAACATAAACCCTTTCTGTTGTTGGAGTTGGAGAAAGAAAGTATAATTTAGCCTGACTAAGCCAAGAATGGCAGGCAAAGTGTCATCAGGAGAGTGAACAGGATAAGACAAATGGAGACCTTTTAAATTTACAAGATATACTTTCAATGGATGATGTGAAACCTGAAGTAAGATTGTTGGTAAATGGAAAATTTATTACGTTTTTGTGTGACACAGGAGCTTGCAGAACTACCTGTAGGGAAGGTGTACCACAGGCTAAAACTAATGGCAATGTTGTAGTAGTAAGATCTGCAAGCGGGAAGTTAACTGAAGTTGAAGAATCTGAGCCAGTGTGGCTAAGAGATCCAGATGGCTCGTCTTACCGTCTATCCATTCTGATGTTTCCAGAATGTCCAGTTAACCTCCTTGGGAGAGATGGGTTGTTGTTATTAGGATTGACATTGGTGCCTACGCCAGAAGGGCGGATTGTAGTTAAAAGAAAAGCAGAACTACAGAAGGGAGACTTTTTGGTTCTCCGAGGGATAGGACTACCACACTATTTCTATTCCCTTGATGTTCCTAATAAACCACCCCATAAGACCAGATGCTAAAGTATTTACTGTAGTGGATATCAGTAATGTGTTTTTCTCTGTACCTATAGATAAAAATAGTCAATATTGGTTTGCATTTACCTTTGGAGGCCAAATATATACCTATACTAGATTACCTCAAGGTTATTGTGAAAGTCCAACTATCTATTCTCAAGTAATGAGTGCAAGCATGGCTAAGTTTCAACCCCCAGGGGGAAGTCAAGTTTTGATATATGTAGATGACGTGTTATTAGTCTCTCCTGATTTGGAAACATGTAAAGAAGATACTTTAGCTTTACTAAAGCATTTGGCTGAAGAAGGCCATAAAGTAAGCAAAAGTAAACTCCAAATGTGTAAAATGCAAGTTAAATATTTAGGACTAATCTGAGTGCGGGAGGAAGAACAATAATGGAAGACAGAAAGATTGCAATTCTCCAAGCTCCAAAACCTTTAGTAAAAAAGCAGATGATGTCATTTCTGGGGTTGACAAACTATTGCAGAAATTGGGTACTAAACTATGCTGAAATAACGGCATCGTTAAATAAATTGATGTATGGAGAAGATCTTAAAATGACATCTTAGTTAAAATGGACTGATGAAGCTGAAAAAGCTTTCTGTGAAGTAAAGCAAGTGTTAGTGTCCAGTACAGCACTAGCATTGCCAGCCTAACAAACCATTCATTCAGATGATTGACTGTAAAGGTAATTTTATGACCTCTGTATTGGCACAACAATATGGAGATAAGATGAAGCCTATAGCTTATTTTTCATCAAAGCTAGATAGTGTAGCTTGTGCACTACCACATTGTGTAAGAGCAGTCATAGCAGCATCCATGACTGTGGAAACAAGTACAAGTACCAAGAAAAATAGCAGTATGCAAATGTGCAGAACACACATATGGTACTGATAAAGTTTCTCTAGGAAATGCATTTGCAGATAAAACCGCAAAAGCAGCTGCAGCAGGTCAATTTAATATATTGACCTTAGAAGAATTAATTAATTTAGATGACACCACGCTAAAAGATATGCAACAACAAAGTACATAATCTGAAAAAAAAAGCATTTGGGAAAAGAATGGAGCTAAATTACAAAATGACATCTATGTATGGCCAAATAATAAACCTGTCCTACCAAAGAATCTCTATAAATGGGCAGCAATATTGAGCCATGGTGTAAACACATGTCTCAACAGGAGGGATTGTAGGACAGATACATCAATACTATACCACTTATGGATTCAACTCTAATTAAAAAAAAAAAAATTGCAGGGCATGTTTGACCTGTGCTAAACATAATCCACAAGGTAATTTGAGACTACGTAGAGGGCGTTTCCCAACACCTCAGTATCCATTTCAAATTATCCATATGGATTTTATAGAGTTAAACCAAAGTGAAGGGAAAAAGTATTGTTTGGTCATAATAGATGCATTTTCAAAATGGATTGAACTTTTCCCAACCAAGAATCCAGACGCTTTGACGGTAGCAAAAGCACTTTGTAAGGATATTATTCCCAGGTATGGTATTCCTGAGAAGATATATAGTGATAATGGGACCCATTTCGTTAACCAAGTGGTTAAAAAGATTGGTGTAATGTTCCACATAGATTTAAAAAATCTTTGTGCATACCACCCTCAAAGTGCAGGATTAGTAGAAAGGATGAATGGAACAATTAAGAATAGGTTATGGAGACAATGTTTAGACCTGGTAAAATTGTATATTAATATTGATATTACTACTGGGTTAACACCATATGAGATATTATTTGAAAGACCTTATAGGTTACCTCAATTTAAGAATCAATGGGAAATAGATGAAGAGGCTAATATAGCTGACTACATGAGAAACATGCTGGGAAAACAAAAACAGAAACAAACTGATGAAAATTCTTCTGTTTCCCAGCAGGAAATCCAATTAGTGGAACCAGGAGATTGGGTGCTAATATGAAGCATAAAAAAAGAAACACTGGCGCTCACCAAAGTGGAAAGGGCTGTATCAGGTACTAATAATGACCCCACAGCATTAAAAAATAGTAGAAAGATCAACTTGGATCCATTTAACATAGTGCAAAAAGATCATTTCGACTGAAGACTCCGACAGGGGAGGTGAGCCAAAGACCGATAATAGGGTGGACCTGGACATTTAGAGTTCAGGTAGACCTGAAAGTCAGTGAAGATCTTACAAGCCACCAAACCTAGTAGAGGAGGTCTTTCGGTCAAAATGACTCCAAGATGGTCTGGTACTGAAATATCAGTCTGATAAATCTGAGTGTCAATCCATAAGTCTGTGGGCATATTCTGGTGGAAGAGATCCTGAATTTAGCGCAGTTCTATGTTATTTGTGCCGAATTAAACCTGAAATGCCAAAAAAGAACTTACAAGAAAGGAGGACAAATTCTGATGGCAAATAATGTGACAGTGGATGAATGGTTCCAAGTCACAACTGGTGTTTCTGGAATTAATAATAATTGGTTGTTAATGGTAGAACAAGCTGCCAATATGACTAAGACTGACTGTGTAGTTTGCATGGGACCAAGACCACTTTTGCAGATTGTCCCGGCAGTGATACCACAGGAGTGTGTGTGAGTGTGTTATAGACGTCATGAATAACGCAAACCCCAGTAAAAATTGTAATATTTGGGATTCAGTTTTCCCGGTCACAGTGGCAGAAAAGGAAAAGCCGTTGTTCTTCAAGAAAGTAGTTAGAGGTAATTTTACGTACATTAAAATGGAAATAGGAGATGTTTTTAGGAGAGGAAACCCCCTAGGTAATCTTACTGTAACCTCATGCAGAAAGCATATAAGAGTAAGTACAACTGGCTCTAAACCTAATGATTTTAAACCAGTGTCTCGAGGAGACATTTGGTGGTGGTGTGGAGACGAAAGACTTTTTGACAGGTTGCCTAGAAATGTGACTGGATATTGTGCATTAGTGACATTACTGTTACCAGTTTCAGTACTTCCTATGACGACTGAAGGACTGATCACCGAATCAGTTAAATTTGTGTCACAACGGTGGTTTCATAAGAAAAGATCCACTGTTTGGTTGACAGACAAAGATCCAACTTACATTGATGCTATCGGTGTTCCATGAGGTGTACCTAGTGAATATAAATTGGCTGATCAAGTAGCGGCAGGATTTGAATCCACCCTCTGTTGGTGGTGTACCATAAATAAAAACGTAGACAGGATTAACTACATCCATTACAATGTTCAAAAACTAGGAAATTGGACCCAGAGCGGATTTGAAGCTGTACACGGACAATTGGCAGCTACTTCCCTTATGGCTTTTCAGAATAGAATAGCATTAGATATGCTGTTGACAGAAAAAGGTGGTGTATGTGCAATGTTTGGGGAAAAGTATTGTACTTTCATCCCCAATAATGAGGCTGCTGATGGCAGTCTGACTAAGGCCATTGAGGGCCTGCGTTCACTGAATGGCAAAATCTAAAGACCATTCCGGTGTTGACACCACCTTGTGGGATTCATGGATGAATGCATTTGGGAAGTATAGAGCTCTGGTATGTTCTGTCCTAGTCTCAATTGCAGTTTTTGCAGCGATTTTGACTTTGTGTGGCTGTTGTTGTATTCCCTGTCTTCGTGCTTTAATTAATAGACTAATCACTACTGCCATTACACCCGTGGAGAGTCGATTTGCTCAGATGTATACTTTGCTTGATAATGATAATAATGATCTTGAGGATAATTTACCTGATCTGTTCCTGATTTCGTCTAATGTTAATTCTGATTGGTAAACAGTAAAAAGAAAACAAATAACTTTGAGTGTAAACCTGTATGTTCTCATAAAAATGATTTTACAACTGAAAATCTTTTGAAGTGGTTGATATAAGTGAAATGAGAAGATGAGTAAATATGTGATAAACAGGAGGGAAATGTTGGAATTATTGTATGTAAGTTATCCCATATTTACCCTTTCTATAATCATTAGTCTTTATAGTCTACAAGCATGCTGTTTTAAAGTTGTTTTTCAGGACCTGTGACCCTGCTCAGGATCTGCTCAGGACGTCTATCTGAAGATCTGTGGCCAAGCTGTAACCCTGATAAAAATGTCTTTGAAGTGTGTGTGTCCACCCGAGGCAGACCAGCGACCGATCAGTGACCTATTTGTGACCGATGTGTGACCCCTACTCCTTAGAGCAAAAATGACTATGTAAATTAGGGACTCCCTGAAACCAATAAAGAGAAAGGGTTCGGCAAGATTTGCTCAGAGCGGGTTGGAGATCTTAACTGAGCAGACCTCTGTCCGTTCTCCTTGCAAGTAAAAACTCTAATCCTGTTGTCTTCTCTCCTTTGTTTGATATTTTAAGTGTTTTAGGTTGCCTGAACCTGACATATGGTCTGTTTTTGCTGTTTCTTTCCATTTCATTAAGAAAAAAGTTCAATTAATTAATTATTTGTTGGGCTTTGATGTCTTCCAGTCACTTGGTACACTTCAATGTTCACTCCACACTGTTAGGAGACTTTACAAATCATTTACTAAAGACTGCTGTGGATCATCTTCTTACAATACTCACATGCCCAGATTTACACTCAAAGGGTTATTGGTTGTGTAATTGTTTTTTCGCTCCATATTGGCAGCAGAAATATTAACTTTTTTTAACAACACAGACCCACTTCCATGTAAGTACAGGTAAATAAGAACAACTTCTCCTTGATCAGTGGTGGAAAGTGACTACATTTCCTCAATTACTGTACTTCAATATAATTTTCAAGTACTTGCAATTTACTTGAGTATGTCCATGTGATGCTACCTTCTACTTTCTGCATTTGTTTTACTGTAGTAAGATTATTGGCAGGATTTCTACTTGTAATAGTTGTTTTTTTTTACATTGCTGCATCGGTAATTTTAAATAGTCAGTCCTCTCATTCATTTGATGGTGTTTTTAGGCTGCGGGGCTGGAGCTGCACCAACATGCAGAGGAGCGAGGGATCTTATAGTGACCACAGTATTCAAGCAGTCAGCCGTAACATAACTGTGCAACCCTGACATCATATTACTGAGAGGAGGGGGGGGGGGGGAGAGAGAGAGAGATGCAGTGGTAGAGAGAAACCCGTAAATCAGATCAATGTCACTCTAAGACATCAACACACCAACAAACCTTAAGTCCACAACAGTCCTGAAACGGACTGTTGTGGACTTGAGGTGTGTAGCAGGTGTCTTGTTCTTTTTAAAAAGGGACAGTGTACATTCATGAACATTTCACATTCAAATGTAAATGCACCAGAATTAGCTAAAATGGCTAGTTTTCATCTGTTGTCCCTTGGCAAGTCAGGACAGAAAGAAAGAAAAATAAATAACAATAAAAGTCAAAAAAAGAAAAAACTTAACAACAGAGTGACAAATCAGCACAATTAAAACAACAGGTTGTTTAAGACAGACAGACATACAAGGCGTTAGACATACAGAGAAATTACAGTGCAGGTTAGTTATGGTTATAGTTTTGGTTATTTTTAATCCATCTCTTAAATTTATTTTTAAAGGATAGATAACCTGGTGCAATCTCTTACATCAGTAGGGACAGTATTCCAGTAGTTTGAAGCGCATACTGAGAAGACTGTATGTCCAGCCCATATAGTATTTTAAATATGAGACTGGCATCCAAAAACTGTAAGAAGCTGTCAATTTTAAATAAGTTATATTATGTTAGTATATGGCAGTGGTGATAATTGATAGGTTTCTGGTCTAATGTTTTTAAGGTCGGCAGTCTGAACTTACCTGTCACATCTCCAGCAAACCATAGAAGACACAGGACCGTAACAAAGATCTCATTCATCTTCAAATAAAGTGTTCACAGCACCCACCTCCTGCTTCCAGTGTTTGTACTACTGTCTCTCTCTTACTGGGTGAACTTTTATATCTCACGAGGAAAAGGAGGAGGAGACTTCTCTTCCCTACTTGCCACTTTACTTTCAATATCAAACTGGGGATTGATAATCCTGCTGGATCCACACGGAGAGCTGGAGCTAGTGGAGTCTGAAGGACTGTGCTTCTCCCAACAAAAACCATGTGCAGTTTGGTCAAATATATCATAGCTATTTATTAAAAGCCATGATAATGACGGCATGTTACAGATTTAAGCACAGAGTGATTTACATTAAAATATTGCACATAGAGCAACAAGTGACAGAAACACAATGAAATAAAGGAAAGTGCAGCAATAGAAAAAAAACTAACAAAACTGTCAATCACATACCTCTAATAGTGGATGATATAAGTGAACTAAGTTGTATCTGCTTTCTTCTAGTCACTTCACTTCAGGAATTTAAGTCTTACTGTTTTATTTTTAATTATCTATATTTAATTAAATTTAACCGTCACGAAGATCTGATTCATTTTCAGATAAAGCTTCAAGTATCTGTCATTTGTCTTCCTGATTTGGATAAACTGAGGTTTATATTCTATGTTAATTTCGATCTGGGGCGTGAAGTTAACTTGTGGGCGGACCACACAACCGACCGGCTTCACGTCCTACCTCCTATCTCCTATTTCCCGTTTCTGAGTTGCGCTACATTCCTCCTCCCTTTTTACAGCTCCCATGTTAACAGAGAGCGTCCACACAACTGCAGCCGGGGCAGGGAGCCTCTCCGGCGGGTAACTCCAGCGCAGAGAGTCGGTGACACACGGAGCTTCTTTTTTATGACTCCTCTTCGCTTTCTGTGATATCAGTTCAAACCGGGACTCCTGTATATTGTTTTACCTGCTTCCAGACAGAAATCTGCTGTTGTTATTTTCATTATTTCTTGTCAGTTTTCTGACCTGGAAGTTGGAGGTTTATTGTTGTGTGTTTGGCTCGTTTGAGGAGTTTGGTTTTCGTTTGAAGGACAACGGGCAGTCCGTAACGTGATTATGTCTGGATTTCCGCAGTGTTTGTCCAACACACGGACTTGTATTTTCCATCGTGGGCTATACAGGTTATTACTGGACGGTTTTATGGGTAGCTGGTAACATAGCAGGCCTGTTTATTGCGATGCCAACCCTTGTTCCTTTCCCGTCAATGATTGTCCTCCGTGGTAAAAGCTCTGCCTTTCCTACAAACTGTGCATTTAAACACTCATTGAATCTTTAGGGACCAGTGTGTAGGATTTAGTGCCATCTAGTGGTGAGGTTGCAGATTGCAACTGAATACCCCTTCAGGCGTGTAGGAACACCGAAACAACAAAACATGTGAGAATAAATGACCCTCTCTGGAGCTTGTGTTTGGAACAAAACTCCTTGGAAGAGGACCTGCTCCCTCTGTAGATATAAAGGCTCTTTCTAAGGTAACAAAAACATAGTGATTCTTATTTTCAGGTGATGAAACACTCATTAAAACATGAATATTATATTGCATTTCTGCAAAGTCCTCTCTGTTAGATTACACTCAATTCTACAGACTGCTCCTTTAAATGTTTCTGTGACTTCAGTGTTCATCTGGTCATGCTTTTATTTGCTCGGTGAGACCTCCTTAACAGGAAGTCCTTTTTCTCATTCAACACACAACACTTTCCTCTCAGTACGTACCCCCTTTTTTTGGGCGTGTTCAAATGACGTCACAGACAGCTGTTGCCAAAATGATGTAAACATTTTTGGTTTGACATCAGATTTGATTTCATCTATAAATTCATCCAACAAAAAGCAACATGTGCAAGTTTGTCCTCAGACACCAGCTCACATCAAACACACAAACATACAGAGGAAGCTGCTGCAGTGACCTCTCACCTTTTTAAACATCACATTCATCAAACATGTACCAACCAACCAAAGAGGAAATATAATTAAAGCAAAGTGACACTAATGGATCAAACCAGCTCAGAATCAGTCTCCAGTTTTAACATGTTCCTAATGTCACCATTTCATCTTCTGTTTTTATGACTATATTCCCACTGGTACTGTTCATTCTATTAACATGACGAACTCCTGTTTTCTCCAATAATGTGGATCTTCTGCCAATAGAAACAACTGCAAAACATAATCTAATGTTGTATGTTGTTTAAACAAAGGAACATTTTACCACTAGTCGGTGGGTATAACCAACTAATCGAATATTCGCTGCATGCCAACATTCACAGGGGCTGAATGGATAATGCGTCAAAAATAACTTTCAGGGTTAGAGCATAGCTCAGTGGGTAGAGCACCCGCCCCATGTGTTGAGGCTCCTGCGTGTCATTCCCCCCTCTCTGCCTCCAATTTCATGTCTCTCTACTAACTTGTACATTAAAGGCAAAAAACCCCCGAAAAAATATACTTTAAAAAAATTATAATAATAACTTTCAATATATTCAACAACAATCTTTAACTGTACAAACTTGTATTTATTCAAATGACAATCAGCCTTCATTTCTTTACACAAACACATTAATTAAAAGAAAGAAAATCTTACAGGCTTAGAGACTCCTAAAAATATAACAGCATGGATTGTTTTCTCCCTGTCATAAACAACGCTGAGCATATCCTTCACAATCATGTTAGCAATGAGAGACGTTACGTTAGTTTTCTCTCTGAGACTTTTGTCACACTTTCGAGGAGCTGTTCCAAATGTTGACGTACTAGTTTGATTAGCGTCAGGTCCGTGTCCCTCAGTAACCTCAGTAATTTATCTTCATCGCCAGTTATGTGTCATATTGTACTTCAGTGAACTAAGAACACCAGCAGATGGTTCTGCACACAGGACACTATGTACAAGAGACTGAAAATCAGCACCCATACAGGTATTGTGCTGGTATCGAATTTGGAGATAAGTTTATTGTGAAAGACCTACAAAATAAACACTTGTCACATTTGTCACAACCTTTATTTTCATCTTTTTGTACCATATTGGTATTATTCTGAGTCTCAAATGCCTCTTTGTCCACAATGCCCTGATACAAGCAGATACATCAACCAAAAGTATTGATGGCTTATTAGGCTTCATGAACCTTGGACCATGAAGGTCTGTGCATAAAGTCATCAACCTGATAAGCCCTTTTCTGATATGAATTACATAATACTGCTTCATGAATCCGTTAAAAAGTAAGCATTTAATGTTATTAGAGAGAAAATAATGCTGCTAGTTTTATAAAGTCTGACATGAACAAGCATTGATTGAAAGGACATTAAGGTGCTACACTCTTTTAATTATTAGTTATAAGCTGCATGTATGTGAAGCATTTGGCTGGAAACAGTGTTCATAGACGGATCATGTGTGAAGCATTTCCTGGGTCATTAAATCGATTATGTTTCCTAGTTTATTAAAGAGATGATTCCTGAGATATCACATTTATTGCAGTTTTGATAAAAAGCTAAACAGGACCTGCTTTATCTCTTTGGTTTTTGATCATAAAAGTTTGTACTTTTCAGCACATGGAAAATACTGCTGCATATTTTAGTCTAGAAATCACAATAAAAAAGGTTATTTAATTTATTTTAACTTAAGAATTTTTAAATATGTCTTAATTTTTCATATCTGATTAACTTTATGAACATTCTTTTTAAAAGGGCTTCATAAATAAAATATATTATTATAATATGGAAAATAATTGTTCTCATTTAGTTATTTTATATCATTCTTTACTAATTGGAGTCTGGCTCAAATCTGATGAAATGCTCTTCTCCATTCTGAACTTCTGGATCCAATTAAATCATTTTTGTTGTTATATGTGATTGTATAAACTCTTTCTAATCAACATACGGAGGTTTGATGGGTTTTTTGTGGAGTGATAATCTTTGTTTTCTCATTCCAGCAGCAAGTCCATCAAACACCACAACACCTTCTGTTCAGATCCTCGTCACATTTCTGTTTCTTACAGTTCCACTTCATCCTCTTGTTCTGCCTTCTTCCCTCTCTTCTTCCCTCTCTTCTTCTCTATCATACCGGTGAGAACAGAGAACATGACACTTGTTAAAAGGAAGTCACAGTGTGTGTAAAGCAGTAGAGTATAAATGAATCACATCTCATCATAAGTATATGTGGATTAAAGTCCCATCAATTTACCATTGCTCTGGTTTCCCCTCGGAGAGAGAAATAATAATCATAATAACTTAATAATCATAATAATGAGAACATGGATTTTAATGTTATTAGTAAAGATCTGTGGGGGCAGAAGTTTGTTTTATTACTTACGGATGATTCCACATTTGAACAGAGCAACAACTCCAACGATGATGATGATGAGAACAGCAACAACAAGAGGAAGATAGACAGACACGGCAATAGTTGTCGTGTTTCCACCATCTGAAAGAATATTGGAGAAGATTTTATAATGACGCACTAATGAGTCAGACACAGAGTAACATTGTAAGTCTTTGAACTGTTCGGTTTATTTAACCCTAACCCACTTTTATAAGCACCCAACCAACATGCGCATGATTATGCCTTTAGGATATGAAACAGTGGTGTAAAAGTTAGATAGATGTTACTACACTCACACATATACAGTGGTAATTTCCAAATGTATAAAATGCACAAAAATAGCACAGTATGAACTCTTATGGGGAACATGCTTGATGAAGACGAGCGGATAGAAAGTAGTTTGACTGAATGCAAATCCAACATGATCATGCACTCAAAGAAAATGGAAGTGTGCTAAAGAAACTGTTGTTTTCTCGATCATCTCAAAGACATTTACCTTTAATGTTGGTCACATGTGTCCCTGGAGGTCT
This sequence comes from Scomber colias, assembly GCA_021039105.1. Taxonomy (NCBI): domain Eukaryota; kingdom Metazoa; phylum Chordata; class Actinopteri; order Scombriformes; family Scombridae; genus Scomber; species Scomber colias. The sequence goes on from JAJDFG010000677.1 coordinate 46,958, forward strand.
GGTTGTGCTGACATCACCACCTGTCTTTGATGTGTTCAGTTGGCCCTTTGGTACTGTTTCAAATGAGATACAAGACAAAATAAAAGTCTATATTTTCTGCATTTTTATTCTATAGAGTTTAAATTCAAAATAATCCTGAAATGATCTGTTCAATGTTAAATACGGCATGCTCACCAACGGTGACGTTCATGGTACAGTGGGCCTTTAGTTGTAGGACATAACATCTGTAGAGTCCACTGTCATCCTGCTGTGCCGAGGAGATCCGCAGTGTCATCTCTCCTCTGGTCAACCCATCCAGGTTGAAGGTGGTCCTGTTTCTGTATCTCTCCACCTGTGCATCATAGAGGTGCTGCTTATCTCGGTATGAGTACACTATCTCATCGAGGTCGTCTCTCCCCCAGTCTAATGTGTGATCAGTCAGGTCGATCGGTGAGTCCAGACGACACTGGAGTGTGACGTCATCTCCTTCTTCTGCCTCTACTAGCTGAGTTGGGCAAATGGCGAGATAAACTCCTGAGGAAACAAAAATAAAAACATTTAGATTGTTTTAAAACATACTAATAATATATGTTTTTGCTGTTTCCTTTCACTTCAATATAATTCTATGGTACTTGTTCTTTACTGTAGTATTTCCATGTGATGCTACTTTCTACATTTCAGAGGGAACTCCACCTCTCTCTACCTTTACCTCTCTACCTCTCTCTGTCAGTAGGATCAGTAGTATGGTAGAGTAAGAGGAGGGGGGATCTTATAGTGATCACAGTATTCAGGCAGTCAGCCATAAAATGATCAGATCTGTGCAACCCTGACATCACATTACTGAGAGGAGGGGATAACACTTTCCTTTTGTTTACGTTAAAAGTAAAATTACACTGCTGTTGGCTTCCAAACTTACTTTTTTTAAAAAGAGGAGAAGAACTGAGATAACTTAGAGCACCAGAGAGAGAGAGAGAGAGAGAGAGAGAGAGAGAGAAAGGTGCAGTGGTAGAGAGAAAGCGGTAAATCGGATCAATAAAATGTTATCAGTCTTGTTCCATCCACAAAACACAAAACTAACTAATTAAACTAACATTAATGCAGTCTGAACTTACCTGTCACGCCTCCAGAAAATGATAGAAGACACAGGACCGTCACAAAGATCTCGTTCATCTTCAGATAAAGTGTTCACACCTCCTGATTCAAGTGTTTGTCATCTGTGTTCCTGACTTGGATAAACTTTGGTCTCCTTGCGGACTTTTCCGGAGACACTGGCCGCACTTCTCCACCTCCCCTTTCTTTAAGGGAGGAGAGAACGGTCGTCTCTCCACCAATGATAGAAGAGTCTCTTATATCTCCACCACTTACAAGAGACTCTTTCTATCATTGGTGAAGTGCAGGCCAGTATTGGCTCTACACCAGCTCTCTAACCACAGCCAGCCCCCCTCTCTCTAACCACAGCCAGCCCCCTCTCTCTAACTTCAGCCAGCACCCCTCTCTCTAACTTCAGCCAGCACCCCTCTCTCTAACCACAGCCAGCCCCCCTCTCTAACTTCAGCCAGCACCCCTCTCTCTAACCACAGCCAGCCCCCCTCTCTTTAACCACAGCCAGCCCCCCTCTCTCTAACCACAGGACTATAACGTTGTTAACCATTAGCATAACATGGCTTGCTAACCATTAAATAGCTAGCGTTAACTGTTAGTTTTAACGCCAGTTAATGTTATGGAAGGGCCTAAGTTGTTATGGAAAATAGTAATGTAACTACTCCCACCTTACTTCCCAGCAAGCACATTTTGGTTGAAAAGTTTAACACTATAAACACACTTTAGACAATATGAACTGTAACACAACATACAGCTAGGCTTACAACTATAATAAAAGGGTGGAAAAGGAATAGCATTTTGAAAACGTTAGCTAACCAGATGTCAAAATAAAAATGTAAACATATTGTAGATTATAACACCTGCTGAATAGATCTAATATTTACACATTTCCCTGAGGAAACACAGCGAGCACAAACCCTAATTTCCATGTTGATTTCAGGTTGAAAACAGGTTGAAATAAGGACTGAACGTCTTTCAACGTCTTTTCAACCGTCTAAAAACATCAACGTGTCACAAAACACATATTTGTTTGTTGATAATTAGCTCAGTTGTAGCTTTCTACAGAGATTGTATTGATTATTTTGACTTTTTTCTATAAATGAGAGGAGGTGAAATGACATCTAAACAAAACGTAATTTCAATGCATTTAATGTTGAATAAAATATCATATATATGAAACTATATAGGCCAGGGGTGTCCAAACTATTCCACAAAGGGCCATGTGGCTGCAGGTTTTCATTCCAACCAATCAGGAACACACCAGGCTTGAATCCATCCATCCATCCATCCATCTTCTTGCCGCTTATCCGGGGTCGGGTCGCGGGGGCAGCAGCCTAAGCAGGGAAGCCCAGACTTCCCTCTCCCCAGCCACTTCGTCCAGCTCTTCCAGGGGGACCCCGAGGCGTTCCCAGGCCAGCCGAGAGACATAGTCTTTCCAGCGTGTCCTGGGTCTTCCCCGGGGCCTCCTACCGGTGGGACGTGCCCTGAACACCTCACCAGGGAGGCGTCCGGGAGGCATCCTGATTAGATGCCCGAACCACCTCATCTGGCTCCTCTCGACGTGGAGGAGCAGCGGGTCTACTCCGAGCTCCCTCCGGATAACTGAGCTTCTCACCCTATCTCTAAGGGAGAGCCCAGCCACCCTACGGAGGAAGCTCATTTCAGCCGCTTGTACCCGCGATCTTGTTCTTTCGGTCACTACCCAAAGCTCATGACCAGAGATGAGGGTAGGAACGAAGATCGACTGGTAAATCGAGAGCTTCGCCTTTCGGCTCAGCTCTCTCTTCACCACGACGGATCTGTGCAGAGTCCGCATTACTGCAGACGCCGCACCGATCCGCCTGTCGATCTCCCGTTCCATCCTTCCCTCACTTGTGAACAAGACCCCGAGGTACTTGAACTCCTCCACTTGAGGCAGAATCTCATCCCCGACCCGAAGAGTGCACTCCACCCTTTTCCGGTTGAGGACCATGGCCTCGGATTTGGAGGTGCTGATTCTCATCCCGGCCGCTTCACATTCGGCTGCGAACCGATCCAGTGAGAGTTGGAGGTCACGGTCTGATGAAGCCAACAGGACCACATCATCTGCAAAAAGCAGTGACCCAATCCTGAGGTCACCAAACCGGACCCCCTCTTCACCCTGGCTGCGCCTAGAAATCCTGTCCATAAAAATTATGAACAGGATCGGTGACAAAGGGCAGCCCTGGCGGAGTCCAACCCTCACCGGAAACAAGTCCGACTTATTGCCGGAAATGCGGACCAAGCTCTGACACCGGTCATACAGGGAACGGACGGCCCTTATCAGGAAGTCCGATACCCCATACTCCCGGAGAACCCCCCACAGGATCCCCCGAGGGACACGGTCGAATGCCTTCTCCAAGTCCACAAAACACATGTGAACTGGTTGGGCAAACTCCCATGCACCCTCAAAGATCCTGCAGAGGGTGTAGAGCTGGTCCACTGTTCCACGGCCCGGACGAAAACCACACTGCTCCTCCTGAATCCGAGGTTCAACTACCCGACGGACCCTCCTCTCCAGCACCCCCGAATAGACCTTACCAGGGAGGCTGAGGAGTGTGATTCCCCTGTAATTGGAACACACCCTCCGGTCCCCCTTCTTAAAAAGGGGGACCACCACCCCAGTCTGCCAATCCAGAGGCACTGCCCCCGATGTCCACGCGATGCTGCAGAGTCGTGTCAACCATGACAGCCCCACAACATCCAGGGCCTTGAGGAACTCGGGCCGGATCTCATCCACCCCCGGGGCCCTGCCACCGAGGAGCTTTTTAACCACCTCGGCAACCTCAGCCCCAGAGATAGGAGAGCCCACATCCGAGTCCCCCGGCCCTGCTTCCTTACCGGAAGGCGTGTTGGTGGGATTGAGGAGGTCTTCGAAGTATTCCCTCCACCGATCCACAACGTCCCGAGTCGAGGTCAGCAGCACACCGTCCCCACCGTACACAGTGTTTACGGTGCACTGCTTCCCCCTCCTGAGACGCCGGATGGTGGTCCAGAATCTCTTCGAAGCCGTCCGGAAGTCTTTTTCCATGGCCTCACCGAACTCCTCCCATGTCCGGGTTTTTGCCTCAGCGACCGCCCTAGCTGCGCTCCGCTTGGTCTGCCGGTACCTGTCTGCTGCCTCCGGAGTCCTACAGGCCAAAAAGGCCCTATAGGACTCCTTCTTCAGCTTGACGGCATCCCTCACCGCCGGTGTCCACCAGCGGGTTCGGGGATTGCCGCCCCGACAGGCACCGACCACCTTGCGGCCACAGCTCCGGTCAGCCGCCTTAACAATGGAGGCACGGAACATGGCCCACTCGGACTCAATGTCCCCCGCCTCCCCCGGTACATGGTTGAAGCTCTGCCGGAGGTGTGAGTTGAAACTCTCTCTGACAGGAGACTCTGCCAGATGTTCCCAGCAGACCCTCACAATGCGTTTGGGTCTGCCAGGTCTGACCGGCATTCTCCCCCACCATCGGAGCCAACTCACCACCAGGTGGTGATCGGTTGACAGCTCCGCCCCTCTCTTCACCCGAGTGTCCAAGATGTGCGGCCGCAAGTCCGACGACACGACTACAAAGTCAATCATCGAACTGCGGCCTAGGGTGTCCTGGTGCCAAGTGCACATATGGACACCCTTATGCTTGAACATGGTGTTCGTTATGGACAATCCGTGACGAGCACAGAAGTCCAACAACAGAACACCGCTCGGGTTCAGATCGGGGGGGGCCGTTCCTCCCAATCACACCCTTCCAGGTCTCACTGTCGCTACCAACATGGGCGTTGAAGTCCCCCAGCAGAACGAGGGAATCCCCAGGGGGAGTGTTTTCCAGCACCCCCTCCAAGGAGTCCAAAAAGGCTGGATACTCTGAGCTGCTGTTCGGACCATAGGCACAAACAACAGTCAGGATCCGTCCCCCCACCCGAAGGCGGAGGGAGGCCACCCTCTCGTCTACCGGGGTAAACTCCAACATACAGGCACCAAGCCGGGGGGCAATAAGTATTGCCACCCCTGCCCGGCGCCTGACACCAGTGGCAACTCCAGAGTGGACGAGAGTCCAACCCCTCTCGAGGAGACTGGTTCCAGAGCCCTTGCTGTGCGTCGAGGTGAGGCCGACTATATCTAGCCGGAACTTCTCAACCTCACGCACCAGCTCAGGCTCCTTCCCCACCAGAGAAGTGACGTTCCACGTCCCTAGAGCCAGCTTCTGCAGCCGAGGATCGGACCGCCAAGGTCCCCGCCTTCGGCTGCCGCCCAGCTCACTACACACCCGACCCCTCTGGCCCCTCTCACTGGTGGTGGGTCGGTGGGAGAGGGGTCCCATGTCCCTTTTTCGGGCTGTGCCCGGCCGGGCCCCATGGGTGAAGGCCCGGCCACCAAGCGCTCGCCTCCGAGCCCCGCCCCCAGGCCTGGCTCCAGGGGGGGGCCCCGGTGACCCGCGTCCGGGCAAGGGACACGGAAGACCAATTTTGTTACTCGTCATTGAGGTCTTCTGAGCTACCTTTTGTCTGGCCCCTCCCCCGGGACCTGTTTGCCATGGGAGACCCTACCAGGGGCATAAAGCCCCCGACAACTGAGCTCCTGGGGTCATTGATCATTTAATCAATTGATCTCAGTCTTCAGACAGTTGATTGGCTGAATCATGTGTTCAATCATGTGTTCTGTGGTAACCGGTGAAAAGACGTTGAAAATTGGTTGAAAAGTTTTTTACCGGCTATATGGAGACGTTTATTCAACGTTCACATATAAACCATATTTCACCGGGAATTGCAGTATAGAAAAGTCCCAGCTTATTTAGTGTGCAGACATAGCCTATATAGTTTCATATTTATGATATTTTATTCAACATTAAATGCTTTGAAATTATGTTTTGTTTAGACGTCAAAATAATCAATACAATCTCTGTAGAGAGCTACAACTGAGGTAATTATCAACCGAAATCAAACAAATATGTGTTTTGTGACACGTTGATGTTGTAACCGTTTTTTGACGGTTGAAAAGACGTTCATATTATGTATCATATCATATTTATTATTAGACTGGTGTCACATACTCCACTTCTCTCTTCAGATGCGCTGTTGAGGTTTCTCAGTCCCACTCCTGCAAATCTTGGGCCACCTACAGCATCAATCGCTCCTCCTGTTGCCTCCACCTCAGCAGCACCACCCAGAAGTGATGCAGCAGCATGTCACTTGTTTACACTTTTTATTTTGTGGGTATTTAAATCTTATACTTTATGTAAGCTATTTATATTATATTTCATATATTCATATCATATTTTTTTGTATTTCTTTCTAATTTGTTCTAAGTATTTTAATTGGGCAATTGCTTTCTTTAAATAAAAGAATGTCCAAGATAAAGCTATTCAGTTTCTTGTGAGTATGAACACCAGCAGTGGAATTTACTGTGATGTAAGGGGGGCGCCACCTAAAATCTTGCCTAGGCCGCCACATTGGTTAGGGCCGGGCCTGGTTCTAATCTCTGTGCGGACTTCTCCAACAATAATGGAGACACTGACCGCGTCCGTCCCGATGTAGCCGAATGGTCTTCTCTGTGCGGACTTTCCTTCTCAGCTCTGAGAAGTGCGGGGGTGGAAAAGACCCACCGCAGTTAATATTTTTGGTTTGACATCAGATTTTATTTCATCTATAAATTCATCCAACAAAAAGCAACATGTGCAGTTTGTCCTCAGACACCAGCTCACATCAAACACACAAACATACAGAGGAAGCTGCTGCAGCGACTTCTCACCTTTTTAAACATCACATTCATCAAACATGTACCAACCAACCAAAAGAGGAAATATAATTAAAGCAAAGTGACACTAATGGATCAAACCAGCTCAGAATCAGTCTCCAGTTTTAAAATATTCCTACATCTGTATTTCATCTCCTGTTTTTGTTTGTCTTTTTTATCTTCTCTACTCACACTGGTACCTTTGATTCTTCTGTTAACAGGATGAACTCCTGGATGATGATGAAGAGTTTTTTCTGACACAGCACTGAAACAATGACTCATGGATCCACAGTGATCATGAAAGTGTACATTTAGTTGATACCACCCTTTTTATACTTCCCACAGCTCCTACTGCAACTAATACTAGTTTTGCTTCTCCACTGCTGTTCTGTACTATTACCAGTTCTTCTACTACAGAGGTGTCAAACTCATTTTCATTTACAGTTTTTCACAGTTGCTAACACCCAAAAAGCAAAAATTTGGCACAATTTGCACAACCTTCACTTCATGTACCAATTGCTCGACCCAAGTTGGCACTACTTCACACTCCCTTATCTGCATTAGAGTCTGACTTTCCTTCTTTACACTCTGATGTCAATTACAAATCACCTTGCTGTCAAAACACTACACACAATTTTCGGTTGTTGCACACAGTTCTCAAGTAAAATCTCAAAGCATCAACCTATAACACACAAATATTCAAAACACTACACACAATATTCAGTCGTTGAACACACTTCTCAAATAAAATCTCAAAGCATCAAACTACAACACACAAATATTCAAATCTCTAAACTTTCAGGTCTGTTGAGCAATTTGCAATCAGGACTGCAGTATAAAAGTGCCTTGAGCCTCTGTTTTGTTTGGTGAACAATGGAGAACATTGGAGAGAACCAGAGAAGGAGAGAGGTAAGAGTGAGAGGAGGAGGAGGAGGAGGAGGAGGAGGAGGAGGAGGAGGAGGAGGACAAGGGGAAGGAGGAGGAGGAGGACAGAGAGGAGAAGGAAGAAGAGGAGGAAGAGGAAGAGGAGGACGAGGAGGGGGTCAAAGGGGAGGAGGAGTAGGAGGTAGAGGAGCAGGAGGGGGACAAAGAGGGAGAAGAGGAGGAGGACAAGGAGAAGGAGGAGGAGGAGGAGAAAGAAGAAGGAGAGTTACCATCTCTAATGAGATACGGGCAACCGTGGTAGACCACGTTCTCAACCATGGTTTGAGCATGAGGGAGGCTGGCCAGAGGGTCCAACCCAACCTCAGCCGCTACACAGTTGCTGCCATCATAAGAACCTTCAGGGTGGAGAACAGGTACGAAATCTATTTGCCTTGTTTACTGTAATACTGCATATCAATAGAATACAGTGTGCTCACAGTATTTGCATTTTGCAGGACTGAAAGAGAACCACACCATGGAGGAAGAGCACGGATTTTCACAGAGGAGCAGGAGACAGATGTTGTAAATATTGTTTGTGAGAACAATACAATCACGCTCCGGCAACTACAGTCTAGGATCCTGGCTGACCATGGCACTTTCAGGGACATCCACACTGTCAGCCTATCAACATTAGATGGAATCCTCCGCAGGAATCATGTTAGGATGAAGCAGGTCTACAGGGTCCCATTTGACCGTAACACAGACCGCATCAAAGAGCTCCGGCGAGAGTTTGTGCTTGTAAGTCCCATACTTTCAGCACTGACACATGCATGTATTGTACCTGTAATCCAATATTACTGTAAGTGTATTTACATGTATTTTCTATAGTGTCTCACTATAGCCCACTGTATTGAAGTCTCTGTGTCCATACTGTAACTCAAACTTTCTCATGTTGTCTGTGTCAGCGGATCCAGGAGCATGACACTGCAATGGAGGTGAATGAGTACATTTTCATTGATGAGGTTGGGTTCAACCTCGTGAAGAAGAGGCGCCGGGGCAGAAATGTCATTGGCCAGCGGGCCATTGTTGAGGTCCCCGGCCAGCGTGGTGGCAACATCACGATGTATGCGGCCATGAATCATCATGGCATCCTCCACCATCATGCCCACCTAGGGGCCTATAATACTGCCCGTCTCCTTGCCTTCCTGGATGGCCTGCATGACCTGCTAATACCACCTGGTTGGATGGATGTCCCACATCCAGGGGCGGACTGGGGTTTAAATTCAGCCCGGGAGTTTGGTGTCAAGAGGCCTTTTATCCGAACGCAAGAAGGACGCAAGTGGAACCGTGATTTTAACACTACAACTTTAATTTAAGTGTAAAAATACTATATTACTACTACTATATACTACAGTGTGTTTTGCATTTGTGAGTGTGTGTGTGTGTTGATAAGCAATAAAAAAAACAAGCAGCTTAGCAAAAATTTGGCAACAGAAACCAAACTCCAAAGATATACAGACCTATAACGTCTAAATATCTCCCAAGAAAATCAAATTGTCTCATATCATTAACAAGCTTTTGAGCAGTGAACTTGTCTCTGCAACTCTGTTTATGACCTGCATTGTTGTCTAATGTCACCAGGGTCTCTTTCTCTGTTGACATTAGCATAAATGCCTCAAGATGCTCCTGTGTCATTAATATTCGGGGGGGAACCGGTAATCTATTTCAGAACATAACTGCAGGAGTAGATGGGCTTATTGTTTCTATGTGACTGGAGTTGGAACACCAATATATAACATCTTGATACTATTCCATGCAAAGACCAATTCACAACTTAGTCCTGTGCAGTGCACCTGTACCTGACACTGTTGGTCTTTTCTCCTCCTTCTCCTTCTCCTCTTCCTGTTCCACCTTCTCCTCCTCCTTCTGTCCCTCCACATCTGTTTCTTTGTCCTGACTTATACTGGCTGTGTTTGCTAATAATAACAATAACAGCAACAATGATAAATGTTAAAGCACTGTTGTAAAGAATTCACAGTGTTAGAGCACATACATTCAACATACACACACACTCACTCACTCACTCACTCTTTTGTTTTGATTTTGATAATCTGCTCATAGTTTTTTTTTGTAAAATAATTATTCACTTTGTAATTCTCTTGAGCTGGTAAAATGGCAATACATTAATGTAGAAACAGAACAGGAAAACATAATGCACAGCTTGAATTTAAATAGGCTATTATCTTTTTAACTTTGAACACAGAGACTCTCCTGAAATATGTTTGTTGAGTAATTTAAAATATATACTTGCAATAAAGAAATGTATCTATGTTCTTTTAATTGATAAAGCAGATTAGTGATGCATATGGTGTAACATTGATAGCTACTACCTTTAAAGTTATCTTAACACATCCAAAAACACAAGCACGTGACATGCCAAGTCTGTGATGATAGGGTTATGTCGGCTGCACTTGGTAACCTGCTGTGGCCGTGCTACTCGGACCCGTGTCGTCAGCGGCCTGGCTGACTGCAGCCCCTCCACGGAAAAGATCCGTTATTTTCGCACATTTGGCTGCATCCTGTACTAACAACTTTTTCTTTTTAGCCCTTACTTTCTCCGCTCCACCCATTTCTTTTTCTTGTCTCTTTCTTTTCGCCATGCTTGCTGAATACCATCCGGACCTTCTCTCTCTTTTTTTCTAACAAAACAGGAAAATACTTTAATGACTGACTGAGCAGCCGAGCCAATCATATTTAGCCTCTGACAGAAACATGTATGTCTGGAAACATGGATCAGTTCAATTTGGGAGGGGCTGCTCGTTTCCCCCCCTTAATTTGCAAAACATTAGATTGATCCGGTCTGACGTCTCACCGACTCTGTGCTACCTGCGGCCGGGGCTGTGAGGGCAGCCTGCTGTGGCTCCGCTTTATTAACATCATTAATTTAAAAAAAAAAAAAAAAAAAACGCTCCGACCACCGGCGTGGAATAGACCGGCCGTTCGGGAAAAGTCCCGAATTTCCCGATGGTCAGCCCGCCCCTGCCCACATCGGATCCATTATATTGTCATCTGGGACAACGTCAGTTTCCATAGGGCTGCTCTAGTGCGTGGGTGGTTCCAGGACCACCCACGCTTTTCCACTCTATTTCTTCCACCTTACTCTCCTTTCCTTAATCCAAAAGAGGAATTCTTTTCAGCATGGAGGTGGAAGGTGTATGAACGGAACCCACAGGGCCGGGTCCCACTGCTCCAGGCTTGTGGCGACGTCAGTGTGGAGGCCTGTCAGGGCTTCATTCGCCACTCAAGGCGATTCTTCCAACGCTGCCTAGACAGGGAGCACATTGCCTGTGATGTCGATGAGGCCCTCTGGCCTGACAGGAACCGGAGGCATGATGGCTAATTTTTCTTGTGAGGGGGGGGCGGTTTACTGTACTGTACTGTTCTGTGTGTGCTAAAATAACTTTTTTTGGTTGCATATTTGTGTGCTGGTTTATGTTTGACTATACAAAAGTAGGCCTACAGACATTTTACAAAAGGAGAAAAGGCACATTTTCCAAAGTCATTGTCATTCATATGGTGTGTTCTGTTTCTATAATTGTGTTTTCAGTTTTGCACCTAAGTGTGCTGTAAATGCTTGGTAGTGTGCAGACAAATGCTTAGTTGTGTGTACTCAATGAATGGTATGTGTGTGTCATTTGAAAAAATGGCTGTGTGTACCAAATGAAAACACAAGTTCCATTTTGTGAACAGGTAAGAGATTTGATGGAAAAGAGTCATCTTGCAAAGGGAGTGTCAGGTTTAGCATTTTGTGTGTGAGGTTTTCAGATCTGTGTGTTCAGTTTGAAAAAAGCTGTTGTTGTTTTGAGAAACGGGTGTTAACAATTGTGAAAAACTGTAAGGGCCAAATACAGACCAGTCTGATCTCATGTGGGCCAGATCATTAAAAAGATGGAGGGAAGGAAGGAAGAAAGGAAGGAAGGAAGGACGGAAATAAGAAGCGAAGGAAGGAAAGACAGACAGTGAAGGACGGACAGACAGACAGAAGGAAGGACGGAATGAAGTAAGGAAAAAAGGAAGGAAGGAAGGACAGATGGAAGGAAAAAGGGAAGGTAGGAAGGACAGAAGGAAGGAAGGAACAAAGAAAGGAAAGAAGGGAGGAAGGACAGATGGAAGGAAAAAAGGAAGGTAGGAAGGACAGAAGGAAGGAAGGAACAAAGAAAGGAAAGAAGGGAGGAAGGACAGATGGAAGGAAAAAGGGAAGGTAGGAAGGACAGATGGAAAGAAGGAACGGAGGAAGGACAGATGGAAGGAAGGAAAAGAACACAGGATGGCACGTGGGCTGGATCGCACCCCTCGGTGGGCCGTATCTGGCCCGCGGGCCACATGTTTGACACCCGTGTTCTACGACTATGGGGAGTAAAAAATGTTCCTATGTCTTTAAACATATAAAATTAGGGCTGTCAAACGATTAATTTTTTTAATCGAGATTAATCGCACAATTTCCATAGTTAATCACGATTAATCACGTTTTGATTTGCATGTTTAAAATCCTGTTATTTTCCATTTGAAGGCAGTTTTAAGCCCATAATGTAAAGCATTTCTTACCAGAGTGTCTTAACTGGAAATCAATAACGGCTCTACTGTGATTCCCACACTCCAAAATGGTCCTTTGGTATGATTTTTTCCCGGTAATGACTCAATTGCATAAATATGTAACTTTTCACTTTGTGGTTCAAACACAGGTTGACTCACAGTAACAGAGTGTGGGAACAAATAACCACGACTGAAAAACATCACAACTTTCTTCTTCTCATCCAAAAACTTGCTCTGCTACAATAGTAGACTGTCTTTTCATTCTTCCCACGGTTTCTACCGCAGCTAATCCTAGTTTTATTACAACTTACCCTGATAATACTACAGTAGTTACAGCTCCTCCACCACTACTCTCACCTCTATCACCAGTTCTTTTACCACTATGAGGAATACTCGCCTGTCGCTACTTATAGTCAAACATTTCCTAAATAAATTCTCAATACGTTTTTTTTTCAAAAATGAAACACCAAAAAAAAGAAGAGAGAGAGTGTTTCTGTCAGTATTGACTCAAATCCAGAGCAGATCTACTCCTGTTTTGTCTCTCCAGCACAAAAGTTGTTAAATTTGATGGATATTTGGAAGAAAGCAGAGTTTGTTCCTGTTTCATTGTGCCCGAGTCTCAGAGCAACACTCAGCCGATGTAACAGATGCTGCTGCAGCTGACTGAGGAGTGAAGTGCATCCTTCTTCGTCTCCACAGCAACAACACAAATTCCTCTCCAAACACTTCTCCGTCGCCGTCCCATTACTTCTTTTTCTTCTGCTTGTGGAGGGGGTTGAGCCAGGAGAAGCAGAAACTGGGTCGATGAGGAGCCTCGCTGAGAGTGAAGGAGGAGGAGGAGGAAGAAGAGGAAGAGGGAGGGCTGGTCTGAGCAGGACTCCTTGACTCAGTCTCCATCTGAAGATGAAGACACGGAAAAATACAAGACTGTGAATTTTAAATAGAGTCTGTTTTTGGATAAAGTAGGATAAATGTCTCATGCATTAGTGTCACTAAGACTAATTCACTTATTGTTCAGGATGAATAAAACTTGACTGATTCTCACTTATCATGTTCAGATTATAAAGGCATAAAGTAGCTGTAACATGACAGTTATTACCTTTACCTGACAGATTGTTCCTGCTTTAACATAATAAAGCTCCTGAAACTTAAACACTTAAAAAAAAGACTGTAAATAAAAACAGTTTTCATTATTTTGATTATTTTGATTGTTTTGTCTATAAAATGGTAGCAAATTCAGCAAAAATCAACTAATCATTGCCAGTGGTGTGCACAAGGGGGGTGGTCGCCCCCCCCTCATGGGCCAACTGTTGAAAAACACGCACTAAACTGCCCTCTTGGGAGCCAAAACGTGTGCTAAGGTGCCCTCCTGGTTGGCAAAAACGTGCTGTTCGCCCCTGCCCTTGTGCAATGATCTGTGCACGCCACTGATCATTGCAGGTTTTGGTGTCTTTTAGAGGCCATCATCCACACGGTTTAAACGCAGATGTTTTGCATCGTTTTGGCCAATTGTCCAAACGAATACTGTAAACGCCTGAAAACGAAGCTTTCTGAAACCTGGTCTCGGTGAAAAAAATTCGCAAACGCAGCCCTTGAGTGTTCGTTTGGATGGTGAAGACGCATACCTGCGTTTCGATGATGTCATCGCCACACCCCTCGAGCTTTGCCTTTCACTGTGATAACATACAGTCAACAGATATAGCCTCAGCCATAGATGTACATCTAAGGCTTTAATAGGCTGCGCGCGTTCCCCCGGACGGTTTTGGTGGACGATCACGGGCCCTAAACACACAGTCTTTGAAAGCACCACGGGCCCTTGAACGCACCGTGTGTTTGAACATACAGCGGGGAAACAGCTGCAATGGAGTAACTATTGTGTTTGTGTTAGCAAACCGAGTGCTGCCTGTTAGTCTGTGTAACTCCGTTAAATGACACAGTCACACTTAAACGGAAAAGACTGATTGAGGATGTTAGATGTTGCGCCGCCTACAGGCCTGGAATATGAAGCAGCGTGTTGAGTCGTGTTGAGATGGATCCGTTTGTACGCAAATATTCTTGAAACGATGCCAGGGAAAACGGAGGGGGAAAAGATCGTTTTGGTACGTGTGGACTTGGCCTTAGTGTAACACAGTTTGAATGGATGATACACAGACTGACAGCTATGTGTAAAAAAAGGCATGAGAGGCCGAGCAGAACTGTTGATCCTGAATTAAAACACATCCAAGGAACAGTAAATAGATTTAGTAAGTACATATTTCACCAAAAAAACAAATGATGAGTGTTGAATGTATTTATGACATGTATATAATTATAATAAACCCTTCAGCCGCCATCATCATGCAGCAGTGAGAGACTCAGAGAGTGATGGAGTGATGATAGAAAGACTGGAGTATAAACAGGATAACTAACAGTAAAAGTAAATAGATTCATTCAGATAGTAATTATTATTATTATTATTATTATTATTTATTTATTCACAGTAGTTTCCACCTGATAGACTGTAAACTGACTTTTCTGAATCTGAAGTGTAATTACACAACTTTACCACTAGGTGTCAGAAGAGACGGTCAGAGCTGAAGGAGCAATAAATAAATAAATATATAAAATACACTATTAAAGAGTTTTCAGCAGTTATTTCAACTACTCTATTTTTATTTGACATTATAGTTGTTGCTTTTTTTTTCTTTTTTGTCTTTTATAATTATTACAGTATTAAATATAACTTGTAAAACTATTTGAGGTAAATTTATGATTTTGGGTTACCACATAAAAATATAATATATTGGCTTGAATGCTACTATCAGAGCTGAAGTATTATTATATTTGGCATTATAGTGATTATTATGTACATTTATGCCTTATCTTATGATTATTATGATTATTATTATGATGATTATTAATAAAAATAATACTGCTAATAATAATAATAATGATTACCATAGGGCCTTCGCACTGTATAGTGCTTGGACCCTAATAATCATTATATATAATTATACTGTAGTAAATTCTATTTTTAAATATTTTTGTAGATTATATTCTTATAAAAAAAAACATTGCTATAGTTTAATGTATTTCTTACTTAACAGCGTATTTGTTTTCTTCTGTTATAACTTTAAATAGAATTATCAAAATTAAAATGAGATGATTATGATGATTATTGTTATTATGATTATTGTTGAGAGCCCAGAGGTGGCAGTATTTTTAAGAAAGTTTCTGATGAAACTAGGGCTGTCAGCATTAACGCGTTAATCGCGATTAGATTAATGCAATCCATAACGCGTTAATTTTTTTAAATCTCATTTTAATGTTGCAAGCCTTTTTGTCCCTTCTACTCCCCCGTAGACGGCTCCTCTAGCTGTAGCGCTATGCTTTGAAGTGGCCTCCTGCAGTAAACCTACCGCGCTGATGGAAAGTAAGAGAGCTACTGGACTTTTGAACGGCTTGTTTAACTTTAAAACACTTCCAGACGCTTCAGTTGACAAGTCAAAAGTAAAATGCAACCTGTGTCAAACGGAGTTTAACTACCACCGGAGTACGTCCAGTTTGAGTTAGCACCTCCACGCTAAACTCCCAGGTGCAGCCAAGTGAGCCTCAGCTCCACCAAAGGACCATTTTGGAGTGTGGGAGTCGCAGCAGAGCCGTGATTGATTCCCAGTTAAGACACTCTGGTAAGAAATGCTTTACATTATGGGCTTAAAACTGCCTTCAAATGTAAAATAACAGGATTTTAAACATGCAATTCAAAACGTGATTAATCGCGATTAACTATGGAAATTCTGTGATTAATCGCAATTTAAAAAATTAATCGTTTGACAGCCCTAGATGAAATCTGATTTAATCCAACAAAATAAAGATGATACCACTAACATAATGAAAGATGTTTTTTAAATCACAACCTAAAAATACTTAATGACACACTGATCATTAGTCATCATCACCCTCATGCCAGCACACAGTTTAGTTTAGACGCGCTCCTCTCCTGCAGATGTGTGTGCAGCCAGCAGGTGTTTGTGTACCTGAGCTGTGCAGCAGTGAGGAAGGATGAGTCTCCTGATCGTGTTATGTGCAAATGAAGCAGCCGATGTAAGCCCACACCCTCTGCAGGATGACCAGGAAGGCCAGCAGGTAGAAGACAAGAGTGACAGCCTGGAGAGAGATGGAGGGATGGACGAGGAGGGAGATGGGAGGGAGGAAGGAAGGAAGGAGATGAGAGGAGGGAGGGAGGGAGGAAGGAAGGAAAGGAGGTAGGAGGGAAGGAAAGAAAGAAAGAAGGAAGGAAAGGAGAGAGGGAGGAAGGAATGAAGGTAGGAGGGAAGGAAGGAAGGGAGGTAGGAAGGAAGGTAGGAGAGAAGGAAGGAAGGAAGGACAGGGGAAGGGAGGGATGAATGACAGAGAATGACAGGATGAATTAAGGAGGGAGGTGGGAAAGAAAAATGGAGAAGAAGAAGAATTTATGAGTTTATGGAAGTCAGTTAAAAGAAAACAGAATGACAGAAAATATAGAAGAAAGAAAGGAGGAACGGAGGAGAGGAAGGAATTTCGTAGAATACGAGGAAGGGGGAAGTAGAGAAAGAGAGAAACAAGAGAAAAGAGTAGAAGAATGAATTAAATGATGAGATGAGATGAAGGCAGAAGCAGGTTGACAAAAAAAGGGGGAAGGTTGAGGAAGGAAGGAAAACAATGGAAGATGAAAAAGGAGGGAGAAGTGGAGGAAATTGATGAGGAGAATTGAAAGAGAAGAAGAAGAAGAAGAAGAAGAGGGGAAGAGATGAAGTGATGATGCTGCATCAAAAAAAAAGACAAACACAGAACACTATGGAGAGGAGGTAGGAAGGAAGGAAGGAAGGAAGGAAGGAAGGAAGGAAGGTGGAAGACTCATTTCTCTATTTTCCCTCTTAATTTAAGCTCATCTGTCTCTTCCCTTGTTTCGTATCATCTTTATACTTTATCAACTTTTTGGTAGTTTTGAGTCTCTTTAGTCTCTCCATCTCTACGTTGCCATGGTAACTAGATGGCAGCTGTCACTCAAACTAACTGGAGGTTGATTTTAGTCATTTTTTCATCTCTTTCTGGAAGCATTTGGGTTTCTTTAGTCAATTTAAGTCTCTTTTTAATCATATTTATGTCTGTTTTTGGTAGTTTTTGAGGGTTTTTTTGTCAAATAAAAGCTCTCTTGCAATTTAAGAGCGATTTTTTGATTAACTTTTGGGATAATATATATTTTTTCTTGCTTAATAGCAGGAATGAGCCTTCATCCTCTCTTCCTCTTCCTTCCTCCTCTCCATTATTCCCTCTTTACTGTGACCAAAGTGAGCAGTTTGCTGACGCTGTTTCAGCCAAGTTGCAAAAGTGACTCCTCCAAAATAAAAGACAAAAAAACAGCAACAACAACAACAACAACAACGACGAAGAGGAGGAGGAGGAGGAGGAAAGACAGTGTGGAGCCACTTCAGCAGGTGGGTGAAGAGTGAAAGAGCCCCGCTCGATGATGGTGACGATGGTGACGATGATAAAAACCAGACAACACTGACCTGCAGAGAGACACAGGAAGTTAGTTTCTCCTCATTTTCAGCAACGCCTGTTTCCATTTTGGGGTTAAAATCTTCAATCTGCTCGTCGTTCTTCTCCTCGTCTGCAAATTCAGCCTCAAACTCTGCATCCTCATCTGTCTGATTTAAGCCGTTTGTCATCTCCTCGTCATAATCTCCTACATCCCAGCTGTCATTTGTCTTCTCAGCGATACCTCCATCTTTACCTAAATCATTCCTCAGTACTTCACATCTCTTCTCCAGACCTTCATCCACCATCTCAGCTTCAAATCTACCCTCTCTCGAAGCCCCTCCCAGACCTAAAATATCGTCTTCTGCGTCCTCTACCTGACTATTACTGAGCTCATTATTTTGTTTATCCATCATTAAACTATCTCTCTCCAGCTTAGGGTGAATCTCCTCAGGTGGAATATAGGTTTGACTCTCTTTATTATCAGGAAAACTATCTAAGCTATCATCCCCACCATCAAAACTACCTTCTCCCATCTCTGAAAGCTCTCCCAAAGCCCCTTCCAGACCTAAAATATCTTCTTCTGCGTCCTCTACCTGACTATAACTGAGCTTAGAGTTCATCATTAAACTATCTCTCTCCAGCTTAGGGTAGATTTCCTCTGTTGGAATAGAGGTTTGACTCTCTTTATTATCATCAGGAAAACTATCTAAGCTATCCCCAACATCAAAACTACCATCTGCTCCATTGTAACCTTTATCTGCCATCCCAGGTAGGCACACCCATCCCTGCATATCCTCCTCTTCTTCTTCTTCTTCTTCTTCTTCTTCTTCTTCTTCTTCTTCTTCTTCTTCTTCTTCTTCTTCTTCTTCTTCATTTTCCTCCTCTATGACACCAACTTCTTCTTCTCCAGATGTGGAACCACTGTCTGGCTCTAAAGGTTGGTTTTCTGATGGCTGGGTGGAAAGTTGGTGCTCTTGGGGCTGCAGGTGGGTTAAAGGAAGTTGTTTTGAGCTTGGGTCTTGAGTTTCAGACAGGAAGTCGGTGTCCTGCATCCACAGAGGCTGGATTTGGACCTCAGGAGGGGAATCCAGAGTTTCTCCAGAATCGGGGCTGTTCCTGCTCCAGTTGGGGTAAAAAGGAGCACCCGCCTCCTCTTTCATCTGCATTTCTTCTTCTTCTACTTCTTCTTCTTCTCCTTCTTCTTCGTCTCCTTCTTCATGCCAAACATCTCGTTCTCCCTCAGTCTCTCTCTGTGCCGTCCGATCAGCTTCATCTTTTTCTGACACCCCTCCCCCCTCACACTGATATGTGAAGGAAGGAACACGTTAAAGGATCATGCAGAAGATTTTGCAAGATTTAAACTATGATTCACTACGAGTCACCATTTTCCAAAATATAGAAGTTTTTAGATTGATTTTCACTCTTTCAATCTGCTTTTGGTTTAAGTTTAATTTCAATCATCTTGCAGAGAATTAAATGTGCTTAATGTTCAGACTGTAGTTGTTCAATACTTAATATTTAACAGAGAATTGGGGACATACACTGGTGGGCTAGTGGTTAAAGTGATGGTTCGGCGTAATTTCAACCTAGCGTCATATGCACCATGAGGTCTATCTAAACACCACCTCAGCCGTTCATTTTCATTTGGTTGGAAAATAGTGGAGTTAGAGCCATCAGCCGAATGTCTTAGTACAGGCACTAACGGGACCACGCACAGATCTCTAGATGTGCTGTGCAGGTGTCTCGCGAGACCACGCAGTATTTCAGTGATTGCGCGAGATTTCCAGCTTTAGCAATAGCAGCAGAGTAAAAGCCATCAGCTAAGTGTTATTTTAATAGACTCCTGGTGTACTTACAAACTTTCCAATGCATCAATTTATGAGTAAAGACCCTATCAGTACTACTGTAGAAGTTTGATAACAATCCAGGCATTATTAGTGGGGTCATTTACCAGATACACTGGTGGTCCTGTTAGCGCCTGAACTAAGACATTCGGCTGATGGCTCTAACTCCACTATTTTATATTAGATAGACCTCATGGTGCATATGACACTAGGTTGAAATTACGCCGAACCATCACTTTAAGGCATATACGATATAAATGCAACATCCACAGTTTAATTCCCAGCTGAGGGAGCCTTTGTTGTATGTTATACCCTTTCCTCTTTCATTGTTTCCTGTCTCTCTACACTGGCTGTCAAATAAAGGCAAAAACCCAAAAACAAACCAAAAATAAGCCCAAAAATCACAGAATCTTCAAACTGAACTAAATATACTGAATTAACATTACCGATGACCAAATCTGTATCTTTTAGCAGCGACGGAGCTTCACTTAGTGATGTCTGAGAGCACTGTTGTCAGCTCTGTATGAGACACAGTTCACTACATCCTTATTAAAAGCTTAATAAAAGACCACAAACACCACTAAAACAATCCTGATGTGATAACTGGTGCTGAGCTGTTAACATTATATATATATAACATGGTCAGCTGACTCTCTTTAGTGTGTTCAAGAAGCACCAACATCATCACTGCCTGCCACAGTGTGTTTTTTGTTCCACCACTAGGGGGCACTGTGAGTCTTGCAGCATCTCTTGTAAATGTAATTTCTCAGTGAGCTGATTTTTAAAGTGCTGTGAGGAAGGTAGGAAATCAGTCTAAAATCATCATTTGTAACATTTTGGAAAATGGTTTGAAAATATGTAATGTAAAAGTTAACTAAAGAGTGAAGTTAAAGGACCTACAGCTCCTTTAAAGTGCATGAGAAAAGAGAGGAATGTGAGTTTTAAAGAGACGGATAGAAGGATAGAGAAGCTGGAAAGTGTTTAAAGTTGTGCTGGAATAAGATTTTGTTTTGTCAAAAGTTCATTTTCACACATTTAACAGAAAAAAATAATTTCCAAATCAACACTTCTCATCTTAAAATAGCTGGTAACACTTACAAATGAACAGCTGGATGGATTTAAATCATCTTAAATTATCTATATGTTTAAACCTTAAAATATTGGTGATTCTGGTACTGTACCTGTTGTGTGCTCATCCCTTCCTCCTGCTCACAGATGTTTCCTTCTTTAACTGGTTCAGCTTCACATTCCTCTGCTTCTCTTCTAACCTCCTCCACTTTCTCCACTTCCTCCTCCTCCTCCTCTTCCTCCTCCACCACCACCATGTCCTTCACTTGAACCGATCCTTCTACATTAAAGTCCAGGTTATCTGTCTCCGGCTGCAGAACCATCACTGGATCTGGAGTCACTGGCGCTGGTTCTGGTGCAGCCGCCTGTACTGGTTCCACTGGTGGAGAAATCAGAGCTGGGATCGGCTCTTTGGCAGAGTCCTGGTTCTGGATGGAGGTTTCCTGAAGGAGGTCCGGGTCTGCGTGCTGGAGAGAGACGTCTTTGGGTTCTTCCTGCTCTGGTTCAGACTCCGGTTCATCAGGAACATCTTCTTCAACTGAGGAGAGTTTTAGTTTAGTTTAATTTGGCTGAAGCATTTGTTTATAGCACCTTCCCTTCTTTCATTAATCATTTAATAGATTTCAATGTGTGTAACAAACCCAACACATCCACAACAGCTAGCTATAAACATAATGCACATGTTACAATATAGTGAAAATACACAATATTTAAAAGGTATTGACCAAAATAAATCCTTAAAGGTAGCTTTAATAATGGATTTCTTGGCTGGGTAAGGTATACCAGCCCTTACCTAGCCAAGAAATTCAGTCTTTGTGGTAATTTGGCCCACTTTTGTTACCCTACCTCCTGTGATGATGATGATGGAGGTTTGCCAATTTGTTTGTGGCTATGATGAACTGAGAACTCTAATATTTACTGAAATGTTCTGGTGCTCTGATGATGATGATAGAACTGACTGGTTGTTTAACTTTAATGTCTTTAAGTTTGTTAAATATGTATCTGAAGCCTGGGAAAAGCGTCACGATGGTTTATATGTTTAATTGCTCTAATTTCGTTCTGGTTTTCATTTGTTATTATTTGTTCCTTTCTTTTTTGTTTTGGTGTTATGTAAGCCCATTTGTTAATAAAAAAATCAATCAATCAAATGTAGGTTTTAGGTTTTTTGGAAAGTCTGGACTAGAGTTTGCCTATATTCGATTACCAATTTGGGGAGTATCATCAAGTCACATGACTGATCAAAGGACTTTTAAATTCGTTTATTATTTTTGAATGGTACTGTACAGCTCCTCATCTCCACGGACGATCACTGTTTTTTCATCTATTCCTGCATGGTCTATAAAGTGGTCTACATATTTTTTTAAAAAACAGTGAAATCTGCCTTTATTTAATTCTCACAAATAGAATAAAGCTTCCTCCGCAGGCTGCCCGGGCTCTCCCTTAGAGTTAGGGGGAGAAGCTCAGTTATCCGGAGGGAGCTCGGAGTAGACCCGCTGCTCCTCCACGTCGAGAGGAGCCAGATGAGGAGGCTCGGGCATCTAATCAGGATGCCTCCCGGACGCCTCCCTGGTGAGATGTTCAGGGCACGTCCCACCAGTAGGAGACCCCGAGGAAGACCCAGGACACGCTGGAGAGACTATGTCTCTCGGCTGGCCTGGGAACGCCTCGGGGTCCCCCGGGAAGAGCAGGACGAAGTGGCTGGGGAGAGGGAAGTCTGGGCTTCCCTGCTTAGGCTGCTGCCCCCGCGACCCGACCCCGGATAAGCGGAAGAGGACGGTACGAGAATAAAGCTTTCACGACTCTGAAACTGTGTTTTAAAGAGAGATAATCCAGATTTAACCAGTCTAGGTAGGCAGTACTGTACTTCATAGTGGGATATATTAAGTATATAAAGTGTAGCGTGCTGCAGGAGAGTTGCGGAATGGTTTAAATTTAACCCTCCTGTTGTGCTCCCAGGTCAAATTGACTCCATCTCTTTTGACTGTTCCTCACTTCCTTCCTCTTTTCCTCCTTCCTTCCTTCCTTCTTTCCCTCTTTCCTCTCCTCACTTCCTTCCTCTTTTACTCCTTCCTTCCTTCCTTCCTCTTTTCCTCCCTTCCTTCCTTCCTTCTTCCTTCTTTCCTTCCTTCTTCCTTTCTGCTTTCCTTCTTTCCTTTCCTCCCTTTCTCCCTCCTTTCCTTTCCTTCCTTCCACCCTCCCTCCTTTCCTTCCTTCTTTCCTTTCCTTTTCCCCCCTTCCTTCCTCTCTCCCTTCCTTCCTCCCTCCTTTCCTTCCTTCCTTTCCTTCCTCCCTTCCTCCCTTCCTTCTTTCCTTTCCACCCTTCCTTCCTCCTTCCCTCCCTCCTTTCCTTCCTCCTTTCCTTCCTTCTTCCTCCCTCCTTTCCTTTCCTTCCTTCCTTCCTCCCTTCCATCCTTTCCTTCCTTCCTCCCTCCCTCCCTCCCTCCCTCCCTCCCTCCCTCCCTCCCTCCCTCCCTCCTTTCCTTCCTTCTTCCTCCCTTCCTTCCTTGACTCGAGGACAACAGGAGGGTTAATATAAAGTGTAGCGTGCTGCAGGAGAGTTGTGTAATGGTTTAAATTTAAAGGTCACGCTGTCTGTGTGTCCGTCCACAAAGTTAAAAACAGAGATTTCATTTTAAATAAAGCTCTGAGTCATTAATGTGTCAGCTCTCTTATTATATTCTGATGATTTTGTTTATTTGAGCAGAAAACAACCTTCTCATTGGCTCTTCTCTTACTGTAACTAGCCGCCCACTATTTTTGGACCCAGGCCTTAACTCCTCCACACGGATACTGTTACGTAGTTTCTATTACATCCACACGCTCGTTTCTGGCACGCAGCGTTTACAGTTCAGTCCAAACATCTTCTATCATGTACTTTAACCTTCCTGTCGTCCTCCCGGGTCAAATTGACCCCGTCTGTTTTGAGTGTTCCTTCTTTCCTCCCTCCCTCCTCTCCTTCCTTCTTTCCTCCTTCCTCCCTCCCTCCTTTCCTTCATTACCTCCTTCCTTCTTTCCTCCCTCCTTTCCTTCCTTCTTTCCTCCTTTCCTTCCTCCCTCCCTCCCTCCTTTCCTTCCTTACCTCCTTCTCTCTTTCCTTCCTCCCTCCTTCCTTCTCTCTTTCTTTCCTCCCTCCTTCTCTCTTTCTTTCCTCCCTCTTACCTCCTTCTCTCTTTCTTTCCTCCCTCCTTCCTTCCTTCCCTCCTTCCTTCTTCCTCCCTCCCTCCTTTCCTCCCTTCCTTTATCCTCCTTCCCTTCCTTCCTTGACTTAAGGACAACAGGAGGGTTAAACAATTCAACTTCTTTCTTTTATTTTTTTACATCCTAAAGATGCAACATTTTTACTAAGTGAAATTTCAGCTACTTTTTTCTTCTCTTAAAAGCTAAAAAAAGGAATTCTTCTTTGTGATTTTGCTGCAGCTCAGTTTCCTCCAATGCAAATGAATTGGCAACATGTTTATATATATAAATAAATGAATGAGGTTTCTAAGTGGTTTCCCAGCAGTGATGTCTGACACCTCCTTTTCTCACCTTCGATGAAGTCAACGCTCTTCAATGCTCTCTCCTGTCTGCTAAAGTTAAACGTGTAGTGGCTCATATTCTCGTAACCTGGTTTAAGCGTCTCTGCAGGAGAGGCGCTGGTCGCCGTTATTACTCTGAGAAGATAAGAAGAAAGGTCAAAGGGAGAGGAGAGGAGAGGAGAGGAGAGGAGAGGAGAGGAGAGGAGAGGAGAGGAGAGAGGAGAGGAAAGAGAGGAGAGGAGAGAGGAGAGGAAAGAGAGGAGAGGAGAGAGGAGAGGAGAGGAGAGGAAAGAGAGGAGAGGAGTGGAGAGGAGAGGAGTGGAGAGGAGAGGAGAGGAGAGGAGTGGAAAAGAGAAGAGAGGAGAGGAGAGGAGAGAGGAAGAGGAGAGGAGAGGAGGGGAGAGGAGAACAGAGAGGAGAGGAGAGGAGAGGAGAGGAGAGGAGAGGAGAGGAGAGGAGAGGAGAGGAGTGGAAAAGAGAGGAGAGGAGAGGAGAGGAGAGGAGAGAGGAGAGGAGAGGAGAGGAGAGGAGAGGAGAGGAGAGGAGAAGAGAGGAGAGAGGAGAGGAGAGGAGAGGAGAGGAGAAGAGAAGAGAAGAGAGGAGAGGAGAGGAGAGGAGAGGAGAGGAGAGGAGAAGAGAGGAGAGGAGAGGAGAGGAGAGGAGAGGAGAGGAGAGGAGAGGAGAAGAGAGGAGAAGAGAGAGGAGAGGAGAGGAGAGAGGAGAGGAAAGAGAGGAGAGGAGAGAGGAGAGGAGAGGAGAGGAAAGAGAGGAGAGGAGTGGAGAGGAGAGGAGAGGAGTGGAAAAGAGAAGAGAGGAGAGGAGAGGAGAGAGGAAGAGGAGAGGAGAGGAGAGGAGAGGAGGGGAGAGGAGAACAGAGAGGAGAGGAGAGGAGAGGAGAGGAGAGGAGAGGAGAGGAGAGGAGAAGAGAAGAGAAGAGAGGAGAGGAGAGGAGAG
The DNA here is from genome assembly GCA_021039105.1 of Scomber colias. Classification (NCBI taxonomy): domain Eukaryota; kingdom Metazoa; phylum Chordata; class Actinopteri; order Scombriformes; family Scombridae; genus Scomber; species Scomber colias. Next base: position 72,118 of record JAJDFG010000677.1, read on the forward strand.
GAGAGGAGAAGAGAAGAGAAGAGAAGAGAGGAGAGGAGAGGAGAGGAGAGGAGAGGAGAGGAGAGGAGAGGAGAGGAGAGGAGAGGAGAGGGAAAGAGTAATGAATGGTTTAAGTTTGTAAGTAAGTTCCTACAAAGATTATTTAGTCACATAATGTACAACAATACTCACTTTTTGATTAGATCTCTTGAATTCTGAGGTGAGGATGATGATGATGATGATGGGGAGAACAGAAAGACCATTTTTAGTGACTCAGGACTTTAACAAACTGTATCAGATTTAAATTATCCTGCAAATGTATGAAGAACCTTTGTAGATCACACCAAGAAAGCAGCATTTAAAACATATTTCTTTGCTTTTCCTTCCTCTTTGAGGCCATGACAACAAAAAACATGGATTTTTTTTCTCATTGACCCTAAATTTGATGTTTTACAGACCTCATTTGTTCTAAAACTTTTATTAAAAACATGTTAGAGACTCATTCTGTGCACAAGATGAAAAAAATGAAACTCAACTTCTAAAAATGTCTCCAGCAGTAATCTCTGATGTCAGCAGTGATTTGTGTTATTCCTCGTTTAGACACTAAAGCACAACCTGTATCTATAGCAACCATAGAACAACCCATATCTATAGCAACATAGAACAACCTGTATCTATAGCAACCATAGAACAACCTGTATCTATAGCAACCATAGAACAACCTGTATCTATAGCAACCATAGAACAACCTGTATCTATAGCAACCATAGGACAACCTGTATCTATAGCAACCATAGAACAACCTGTATCCATAGCAACCATAGAACAGCCTGTATCTATAGCAACCATAGGACAACCTGTATCTATAGCAACCATAGAACAACCTGTATCCATAGCAACCATAGAACAGCCTGTATCTATAGCAACCATACACAACCTGTATCTATAGCAACCATAAGACAATCTGATGGTCTGTCTGTGCATCACATTCCTCATACAAGTGGTAAAGATTGCCCCAAAAAGTTAAATGGGTTCAATAGATTTAGTTTTTGAGCAGATATCATGACACAAAGACAAACACCAATCTTACACTCATATATAAAGAAGGTGGTGTTATATTGTTACTGCTCACCTGTATGAAAACAGTCATGTCCGGCTCCTCCATGCTGCTCACTGCACTCTCCACCAGCTTGATGTTGGCCGCCATGTTGTCTCCATGGCAACGCACCAGCGCCTGTATGTGGCTTGTCTTTGCTTCCTCCTCCGAGGTGATTCGCTGTGACATCGCCTTCAGAGACGATGCAAAGAAGAAGATGATGATTTAGTATAATATAATATAGTGTAGGTGCAGTATAAAAATAATATAGTATATGTAGTATAATATAATATAGTGCAGTATATTATAATATGGTGTATTTGTACTACAGGCTGAAGGTAGAATAGAAACAGAGTATCAGACCTTACGTTTCTCCTCCAGGATGGAAAACATGTGACTGAACTTGTCACACACTCTCTGTTTCTGAGCCTCACTGTTTTCCTACAGAGAGCAAATCAGAATTAAGATATTTATAAGATCACCTGGAATTGAATGTGTTTTGTGTATCTGTTACTTCAGCTTAATTTTTTTAAATCGCATTTTAATGTTGCAAGCCTTTTTGTCCCTTCTACTCCCCCGTAGACGGCTCCTCTAGCTGTAGCGCTATGCTTTGAAGTGGCCTCCTGCAGTAAACCTACCGCGCTGATGGAAAGTAAGAGAGCTACTGGACTTTTGAACGGCTTGTTTAACTTTAAAACACTTCCAGACGCTTCAGTTGACAAGTCAAAAGTAAAATGCAACCTGTGTCAAACGGAGTTTAACTACCACCGGAGTACGTGGAGTTTGAGTTAGCACCTCCACGCTAAACACCCAGGTGCAGCCAAGCGAGCCTCAGCACCACCAAAGGACCATTTTGGAGTGTGGGAGTCGCAGCAGAGCCGTGATTGATTCCCAGTTAAGACACTCTGGTAAGAAATGCTTTACATTATGGGCTTAAAACTGCCTTCAAATGGAAAATAACAGGATTTTATACATGCAATTCAAAACGCCATTAATCGCGATTAACTATGGAGATTCTGCGATTAATCGCAATTTAAAAAATTAATCCCGATTTAAAAAACAGCCCTAATCTTAATTAAATGCATATATTTGTGACTAGTTTGGAGCAGGTCATGGTCCAGTCTGCATCTTACAGAAGTTTGACACACACACCTCTACGTTCCTGCATCTCTCGTCCAGCTCGTCGATCAGAGCTTGGACTTTATTGTTGAACGCCGCCACAGAACTGAGTCCTTCATTCAGCTCATCCTGAAAAACACAGAAATAAACTGGATTAACCCTCCTGTTGTCCTCAGGTCAAGGAAGGAAGGAAGGAAGGAAGGAATGAGGAAGTAAAGGAGTAAGGAGGGAGGGAGGAAAAGAGAAAGGAAGTAAGGAGAGAAGGAAGGGAGGAAGGAAAGGAGAAAGGAAGGAAGGAAGGGAGAGAGGAAGGAAGGAAGAAAGGAGAGAAAGAGGAAAGAAGGAAGGCAGGAAGGAAAGGAGGAAGGAAGGAAGGGAGGAGGGAGGAAAACAGGAAGGCAGGAAGGAAAGGAGGAAGGAAGGAAGGAAGGAAGGAAGGAAGGAAGGAAGGAAGGAAGGAAGGGAGGGTTAATGATTTAAAGGTGCTGAGTTTTCATCTCTCCTCTCTCCTCTGTCGGTTACTCATCGGTGATTTTGAGATGTTGAACATTTATTAATAATCATCTGGTTGCGTTTCTGCCAGGAGGTGTAGCGTTGCATCGGAGTGATGATGAACATAAAATATATTACCTACTTAAAATAGGTGCCAGTTTTACACACAGTCAGAGAGCAGATTGATTTAAAGGAGCTTACATAATCAGCACATCCAACCCGTCACATGATGGACATAAAATGATGAGGCTGCTAATCTGACTCTGCACGCTGGTTTACACTGGAGTAATTTAAAGTAAAGTAAGAATAAATATGTGTTCTGAGTTTGACATACCACAGAAAACTGTGTTGTTAAAGTTGTATGAAAATCAGCCTCTTTCTCTGCTCCCAAACGCTGAAGCCCCGCCCCCTACCAAGTGTCACCTGTCAATCAAAGTCACCACCTCTACCAGAAACATGGACGCTACGTCTGAGAGCTTTCTGCTGCTAACTCAGCTGCTAGCTCGGCTGCTAACTCGCCGGCTAGCTTAGCTGCTAGCTCGGCGGCTAACTCAGCTGCTAGCTCGGCGGCTAACTCGGCGGCTAGCTCGACAGCTAACTCAGCTAACTGGCTAACTGTAGACTGTAGTAGTAGTAGTGTGTGCTGAATGTATTTATACCTCTACAGCAGCAGGGGCGGGTTTATGCTAATCACTAAATCCTGAACCCAGAAATGTTGAAACACAGTTTGTGAAGCCTAGCTCCACAATTCAAATCTAAATGGTTGAAATGCTTTTTACACCTTTTTTAGAAATACATTTATGACCTATTTAATGTGTTTAGAAGAAAATGTCTGAATTCACTTTACACTGTCTTTAAAAAAATGGTTCCTTAAAGGTCTATTTCCACTCCAAACCCATCGGATGAACTCTGAGACATCACTCTCAATTTTATAGCGTCTGTCTCTGTCTCTCCCTGCACTCTATATGATCTCTCATTTATTTGTGTGTAATTTTAATTTGTGCAATCTAAACTAAACTAAAACTACTCTTTCCTCACATATTAACAGTCACTGAACACACACACATCATCACAGCATCACAGAGTGTTTTAATACAAACCTTCTTCTGCTGGTAGATGTCCGTCAGAGGAGCCACCTGACAGGACTGATGAGCCCCGAACACTTTGCAGAGGGAGCAGGTGGGAACTTGGCAGGTGAGACAGTAGATGTTCATCTTCTCGCCTTCGTGGTCCGGACATTTCACCTTAGCGGAGAACGGAGGGAGAGGTAGAGGGCTGGAGGGAGAGAGAGAGAGAGAAAGAGGGAAAACCAAACCATTCATAAAGGTTTCATTCATCTCATGGAAAGACTGTGGGTCACATTAGGAAAAGTCTACCTAGCAGAAATATGTTGAACCTTCCTGTCGTCCTCCCGGGTCAAATTGACCCCATTTTGACTGTGCCTTCCTTCCTTCCTTCCTTCCTTCCCTCTTTCTTTAATTTTTCCTTCCTTCTTTCCCTCCTCCCCCTCTTTCTTTGCTCCTTCCTCCTTCCATACTTCCTTGCTTGCTTTTTTCCTTCCCTTCCTTCCTTCCTCCCTCCCTCTCTCCTTACTCCTTTCTTTTTTCCTTCCTTCTCTCTTTACTTCCTTCCTCTTTTCATCCTCACTCCTTTCCTTTCCTTCCTTCCTTCCTTCCTCCTTTTCTCCCTCCCTCTCTCCTTACTCTTTCCTTCCTTCCCTCTTTCTTTAATTTTCCCTTCCTTCCATCCTTCCTTGCTTGCTTGCTTGCTCCCTCCCTCCCTCCCTCCCTCCCTTCTTACTCCTTTCTTCCTTCCTTCCTTCCTTTCTTCCTTCCTTCCTCCTTTTCTGCCTCCCTCTCTCCTTACTCTTTCCTTCCTTCCTTCCTTCCTTCCTTCCTTCCTCCTTTCCTCCCTCCCTCTCTCCTTACTCTTTTCCTTCCTTCCTTTTGTCTTCCTTGGCCTGAGGACAGCAGGAAGGTTAAGGTGTTCTACAGCTCTCAAATATAAAAAAATGGTCAAATTTGACTCTGAACAGAATGAAAGTGATGGGATGAATTGGAGGGCTTTCAAAATAAAAGCAGCCAGAGTAGCAATATTTCCATTTTTGTTATACTGTGGTTCAAAATTGAGGTTAAAAATCTGTATACTGTGATGTTATTTCTCATTATTCTTCCTGTGTCTCTTCACCTCGGGGGCGTTTCTTGCTGTTGCTGACTTCCTGTTTGTAGACGTCGATGATGTTCTCCACCAGCAGGTTTCGTTGGCAGGCCGTAGACTCCGTGGCGGTCCAGCACCACTTCATGTCTGCAGGACGGACACCGGAAACGACACTGTTCACCATCATGGTGGTGCGAGGCTGGAACAGGGAGGGCTGCATGGAGAGTTTCAGAATAAAAGGAAATGTTGTTAATATAAATATAAAAGTGATCACACAATATCATGTCCTATTTTACCTCAGACATGAAAATATAACATAGACATTATGATGGAAATGTCTCTTTATGGTAGTTTGGAGTATCTTTAGTCTCTCCATCTCTACATTGCCATGGTAACTAGATGGCAGCTGTCACTCAAACTAACTGTAGGTTGATTTTAGTCATTTTTTCATCTATTTTTGGAAGAATTTGGGTTTCTTTAGTCAATTTAAGTCTCTTTTTAATCATAGTTATGTCTCTTTTTGGTAGTTTTTTAGGGTTTTTTTGTCTCTTATTAGTCATTTTTCATCTCTTTTGGTGGTTAAATGTTATTTTCTATGTAAAGTGTAAAATGAGTAGAGCTTTCTGGAAGTGTGGGGTTTATTGTATAACCATTAGAGCCATCAGTCTTCACTGCTACGTCATAAAAAGAAATACTATTAATACTATATACTATTAACTGTTCATTTCACTAAAACACATGGACATCAGATGCAGAGATCATCTGACCCAGTATAACATTTAAAATATTTTCATTTTTGTGGATTTTGGGTCATCTGTAGGTCATCAAATTTCACAATAAAAGAACATTTTAGGGTGTTTTTAATGCTTTAAAATGTAAAAAATGGGGGTTAAATTAGACCCTGGACATTATGTAAGGGTTACTATATTTTCATTTTTGTGCATTTTGGGTCACTGTAGGTCATCAAATTTCACAATAAAAGAACATTTAGGGTGTTTTTAATGCTTTAAAATGTAAAAATGGGGTTAAATTAGACCCTGGACATTATGTAAGGGTTTACTATATTTCATTTTTGTGCATTTTGGGGCCACTTTAGATCATTTAAGTCATCGAATTCTAGAGTAAAAGAAACATTTTACAACTGTCAAATGTAAAAATGGGTTAACATTTGACATGGCATTTTGGGCCACTTTAGGAAAAGTCATCAAATTTCAAAATAAAAGACATTTGTGGTGTTTTTTACAGCTGTTAAAATGGGTCAAAATGGGTCAAATTGAACCCAAACACTATGTAAGGGTTAAAGACAACCTTTAATCTCTCCGAGTTTGCTTTTCAACAGCCACCAGTTGGAGTTTGCTGGCTGCTCGTTGGGATTTTAATAATTAGTGACAGTGTTAAAGAGTCAGCGGTGAAGAATGTGTAAAAGCTCCTAAATGTCTCCCTGGGTGAAGTCAGAGCTGGTTCAGGACGGGGTTACTGGGCAAGGACGAGGGCTGGAAAGTCCCCTGCTGCCCCCCCCCCCCCCTTACAACCCCCCCCACCCCCCCCTTACAACCCCCCCCCAGCATGTAAACACCCTGAAGCTCAAACCAAGGGGGCAGCTAACTGCTCATCGACGGTGTTTAACTGTCCTCGTCTCGATAGGAAGTAAAAATAAACCGCTAGCCTCTGCTGCTCTCACTCACTCTGGACTTCTCTCCTTCCTTCCTTCTCTCCTTCTTTCCTTCCTCCTGTCCTTGTCTCTATATGAGGTAGCCTCTGCTGCTCTCACTCACTCTGGACTCTCCTGTCGTCCTCCCGGGTCAAATTGACCCCATCTCTCTTTAACTGTTCCTTCTTTCCTTCCTTCTTCCATCTTTCTTTGCTCCCTCCTCCTTCCATACTTCTTCCTCACTTCCTTCCTTCCTTCCTTCTTTCCTTCTTCCTTCCTTCCTTCCTTCCTGTTCCCTCCCTCCCTTCCTTCCTGTTTCCCTCCCTCCCTTCCTTCCTTCCTCCCCTCCTTCTCTCCTTCCTTCCGTCCTTCCTTGACCTGAGGACAACAGGAGGGTTAAGGTTTTTTTTACAGCTCTCAAATGTAAAAGAAATGGTCAAATTGACCCTGAACAGAATGAAAGTGATAGGATGAAGTTGGAGGACTTTCAAAATAAAAGTAGCCAGAGTAGCAATATTTCCATTTGTGTTATACTGTGGTTCAAATTAGGAAAAGTCTGGCAAAAAATAAATGTGTATATGGTGTTTTTTAGGGTTAAAAATCTGTATACTGTGATGTTATTTAATATTATTCTCCTGTGTCTCTTCACCTCGGGACATTCTTGCTGTTGCTTCCTTCCTTCCCTTCCTTCCTTCCTTCCTTCCTTCCTTCCTTCCTTCCTTCCTTCCTTCCTTCCTCCCTTCCCTCCCTTCCTTCCTTCTTCCTCCTTCCTTCTTTCCTCCCTTCCCTCCCTCCCCTTCCCTTCCCTCCCTTCCTTTTTTCCTCCCTCCCTTCCTTCCTCCTCTTTCATTCTTCCCTTCCTTCTTTCCTCCCTTCCCTCCCTTCCTTCTTCTTCCTCCTTCCTTCTTTCCTCCCTCCCTCCCTCCTACCTTCCTTCCTTCCCTTTCCATTCCTCCCTTCCTTCTTTCCTTTCCTCCCTTCCTTCCTTCTTCCTCCCTTCCTCCATTCCTTCCTTCCTGCCTTCCTCCATTCCTTCCTGCCTTCCTTCCTTCCTCCCTTCCTTCCTCCCTCATTTCCTTCTTCCCTCCCTTCCGTCTTCTCCTTCCCCTTTCTACCTCCCTCCTTCCTTCTTTCCTCCCTCCTTCCTTCCTTCCTTCCTTCCTCTTTCCCTTTCTACCTCCCTCCCTCCTATCTTCCTTCCTTCCCGTTCCATTCCTCCCTTCCTTCTTCCTCCCTCCCTCCCTCCTTCTTCCTCCCCTCCTTCCCTCCCTTCCTTTCTCCCTTCCTTCCTTGACTCGAGGACAACAAGAGGGTTAACAAGCGTATAATAAAAAGAAAAAGAGAAGCGATTATAAGAAATGTGGACACAGATGAGAGGAGTGAGAGATGAGCAGAGAGACAGATAGACGAGCAGAGAGGGACAGATGAGCAGAGAGACGAGCAGAGAGACAGATAGACGAGCAGAGAGACAGATAGATAGACGAGCAGAGAGACGGACAGACGAGCAGAGAGACAGATAGACGAGCAGAGAGACAGATAGACGAGCGGAGAGACAGATGAGCAGAGACCCCTGATGGAAGGTTAGAGGGTTAAAGCTTCCTGAAATAGTGACTTTTAATCAGTGCCAGCTGCTGTTGGGCCTAACGGAGGGATCAGAGTCCGTAGAGAGAGACACAGCTGAGGACTGAAGACTCAAACTAACTGAGACATGGATGTGGAATTTAAAAAATCTTTGTCTCAAGTTGAATTTATGTTGGTTACACATACAAAAGAAAAGAGAGAAAAGATGTTAAAAGCTTCTATTAAAACAGCTCAAACTACCATAAATCTACCAAATAAAGCGTCAGTCACATGTTCAGTAGCACACCAGAGAATAGGGTTACAACTCAGTTATTCAAATACTGGGCAAAATGAGTTCCCATTAACTGTCTTACACATGAGTTTGACACACAAGGGACTTAAAATCTGGATATCGCTATCTGGCTGCTTTTATTTTGAAAGTCCTCCAACTTAATGAACTTCCTATCCTTATCCCGTATATTCTCTTTAGGGTCCATTTGTTTCATTTGAGAGTTGTAAAAACACCTTAAACATATTTCTGGTAGGTATACGTCTCCTAATGTGACCAACAGTTTACAAAAATAGAAATAAAATGAATCTTTTTTTCATTTTTGTGCAGCTGATACACATTTTTATACATGCAAATGCACAAATTTGACCTGTATTTATTAAAAAACATGTTGTTATATTCATCATATCTATAAAATGTTCTCCTGGACCATAAAACAATGATTGTGAATGTCTTTTAATCAAACATGTATTAATGACTGATGATGAATCTATGAATGTGAACTGGTTTAGAGACTAATTGAGTCAGAATATAGGCCTATAGGTTGAATTTATGTTGGTTACACACACAAAAAAGAAAAAAGAGAAAAGGTGTGAAAACTTCTATTAAAACAGCTCAAACTACCCGTGGATCAGCTGTTCATCTATACCATATAATATACTAAAGTGTTATTAAAGTTATTCAAATACTGTGCAAAATGATTTTCCCATTAACTGTCTTACACATGAGTTTGACACACAAGAGACTTAAAATCTGGATATCGCTACTCTGGCTGCTTTTATTTTGAAAGTCCTCCAACTTAATGAACTCATCCTGTCCCTTTCATTCTGTTCAGGGTCAAATTTTTGCCCTAATCTGTGGTTTGGACTTAAGAGAGAGGACAGCGCTGATGATTAGAGATCGTATTTGCTGTCTCACACACACACACACACACACACACACACACACACACACACACACACACACACTCAGGCTGAAGCTTTATGAGATGGCAAACTGTGTGCTTCAGCATGGAGGGGAGAGGTTATAGTGAGGATCAGTGTCAAAGGGTCAAAGGTCATGACAGTGAGCATGTCCACTGGGGGCAGAGTCTATTAGGGTTCCTTCTCACATACCAACGCACATACAAACACACACACACACACACGGACGCACGTGTATATACTGGATCATACATGTAACGTGTTTTGGGTTCCTGCTCATTCGTTTCTTTAACCCTTTCATTCTGTTTAGAGGCTAATTTCACCCATTTGTACCTTAAGAGATTCCTGCTGGAGACATTTTTAGAAGTTGAGTTTCATATTTTAAATCTTGTACATGAACAGAATGGGTCTCTAACAAGTTTTAATAAAAGTTTTAGAACAAATGAGGTCTGTAAAACAGCACATTTAGGGTCAATGGGGGAAAAAATCCATGTTTTATGTTGTCATGGCTTCACAGAGGAAGCAAAAGCAAATAAATGATGTTTTAAATAGTGCTGACCTATAAACGTTTATACATATATTTGCAGAATAATTTAAATCTGATACAGTTTGTTTAAGTCCTGAGTCACTAAAAATGATCTTTCTGTTCTCCCATCATCATCATCCTCACCTCTGAATTCAAGAGATCTGATCAAAAAGTGAGTATTATGACAATATATGTTGTAAATCTTGTATATTATGTGACTAAATACTCTCTAAGTAGTTTGTGGACCCAGAATATACAAAAGTGGAAATAATTTACAACTTCCTAAAACTGTTTTAGTGCAGCTGATAACACACAATTACACACACAGTTTATCAATAGAGTCTAATTATGAGGGGGATGTTGAGAAAAGCCTGAATATGAACAGTACGTAAGGGTTCAGACAGATTTGCAGGTTTAGAAACACCTGCAATAAAAACTTGACTGATGTTGAAGATGACAAAGGATGACAAGAACAGGATCAGTTTTCTAATGAACGGTCTCTCCACGTTAACCGAGGCGTTCTTAGGTTCGGCTCAAACTGGTGTACAGTTAAAATTCAATCTCTAACTAACAGGAGATCGGGGCGGTTGTAGCTCAGGAGGAAGAGCAGCCTCGTCCTGTCTCCTCCAGTTCACAGATTACCGATACTGAACCCTGAATGAATCCCAATGACTGCTCCAACAGTGTGTGAATGTGTGTGAATGGTTAGCCTCTCTTCCTGATGAGCAGTGTGTGAATGTGACATGTAGTGTAAAAGTGCTCTGAGTGGTTAAAAACTATAGAAAAGAGCAATATAAGTAAAGGCCAGGGTTTGAGTTATGCAGCAACCTTGGTTTCATACAGCGTGGCTCAAAGAGAGACAGGAAGCATGAGTAGAGAGAGGACTGTGACATGCAGCTCAGCTCAGATCAAACCACAGATGTTGCAGGTATGTGGTGTGTGTATTAACCAGGACATGAAATGTTATACACACATTTACATTCATGTTATTACAGCGCAGGATGGAATCCCGCTGACTTCAGTGATCCTCTGACTTTTCCCTCCAGAGCCTCCACGAGATTAACATTGCTGGTAGAGGTCACTTTGTGTCATGATATCTGCTCAAAAATCTAAATCTATTGAACCCATTTAACTTTTTTGGGGCAATCTTTACCTCTTGTATGAGGTATGTGATGCACAGACAGACCATCAGGTTGTTCTATGGTTGTTATAGATACAGGTTGTTCTATGGTTGCTATAGATACAGGTTGTTCTATAGTTGCTATAGATACAGGTTGTTCTATGGTTGTTATAGATACAGGTTGTTCTATGGTTGTTATAGATACAGGTTGTTCTATGGTTGCTATAGATACAGGTTGTTCTATGGTTGCTATAGATACAGATTGTTCTATGGTTTCTATAGATACAGGTTGTTCTGTGGTTGCTATAGATACAGGTTGTTCTTATGGTCGCTATAGATACAGGTTGTGTTCTATGGTCGCTATAGATACAGGTTGTTCTATGGTTGCTATAGATACAGGTTGTTCTATGGTTGCTATAGATACAGGTTGTTCTATGGGTTGCTATAGATGCAGATTGTTCTATGGTTGCTATAGATACAGGTTGTTCTATGGTTGCTATAGATACAGGTTGTTCTATGGTTTACTATAGATACAGATTGTTCTATGGTTGCTATAGATACAGGTTGTGCTATGGTCGCTATAGATACAGGTTGTGCTAGTGTATAAATGACATCAGAGATCTGTTGAGCAATTTTTGAAGTTGAGTTTCATTTTTTTCATCATGTACATGAACAGAATGAGTCTCTAACATGATTTTAATAAAAGTTTTAGAACAAATGAGGTCTGTAGAGGTCTGTAAAACATCACATTTAGGGTCAATTAGAAAAAAAAAATCCATGTTTTATGTTCTCATGGCCTCAAAGAGGAAGGAAAAGCAAAGAAATTATGTTTTAAATAGTGCTGACCTATAAAAGTTATACATATATTTGCAGAATTATTTAAATCTGATACAGTTTTGTTGAAGTCCTGAGTCACTAAAAATGATCTTTCTGTTCTCCCATCCTCATCATCATCATCATCCTCACCTCAGAATTCAAGATATCTGATCAAAAAGTGAGTATTGTTGTACATTAATGTGACTAAATACTCTTTGTAGGATACTTAAGTGTGAGGTTAACTACTGATCAAATACCTGAGAAACCACCAACATCATCATCTGTCTGTGTTTAGTGTGTTTAGTGTGTTTAGTGTTAACCAGCAGATGTGATCATGGTAAACTTCCACAGTGATCATGCTGACATTAGCATTTAGCCTGGTATTAAAGCTGAGCCTCACAGAGCCGGTAGCGCTGTGTGGTAGCGCTGTGTTTGACCTTCCTATCAGTCAGCAGGAGTGTGTTAACGGTGCGTTGGCCCGGCCTGCTCGGACATTGTTCCTCAGGTTTACTGTGCAGTTTCCTGGCAGAGACGCTGAGCAGCTGCCCTCTGATCATTAAAGCTTTACAGCACACACACACACCACACACACACACACACACACACACACTCACACACACACACACACGTATCATTGATCCGAGCACTAACACAGATGGACTGAAGTAGTTATGATGTGTTTTATTTTATTGGATTACTATTATTATTACTGATGTGTGTAAATGTATAAGCAGCGTTTTGCATCTAATTTTGTCAGCTGGAGGAAAAGAATCTGATCTCTTTTATATAACTGTGTATAAGTGTCATGTCTCATTGCCCTTTATTCATATATTTATTTCGATTTTAGAGTATGCAACACATAGTTTAAAGGTGGTACGGGTGTGGATGAGATGAATTTGGGCTCGTGCATGGGTGTATATGCTGCAAAGCTGCCTACCTATCGTACCTACCTACCTACCTACCTATCGACTATCTACCTACCGACCTACCTATCTATCTACCTATCCTACCTATCTATCGACCTAGCCTACCTACCTACCTATCTATCGACCTACCTACCTACCTACCTACCTATCTACCTATCTACCTACCTACCTACCTACCTATCGACCTATCTACCTATCTCCTACCTACCTATCTATCTATCTACCTACCTACCTACCTATCTACCTATCTACCTACCTACCTATCTACCTACCTACCTATCTATCTACCTACCTACCTATCTACCTATCTACCTACCTACCTACCTACCTACCTATCTATCTATCTACCTACCTACCTACCTATCTACCTATCTACCTACCTACCTACCTACCTATCTACCTACCTATCTATCTACCTATCTACCTACCTACCCACCTACCTACCTATCTACCTATCTACCTATCTACCTACCTATCTACCTATCTACCTACCTACCTATCTACCTACCTATCTATCTACCTATCTACCTACCTACCCACCTACCTACCTACCTACCTACCTATCTACCTACCTACCTACCTACCTACCTATCTACCTATCTATCTACCCACCTACCTATCTATCTATCTATCTATCTACCTACCTACCTACCTACCTACCTATCTACCTATCTACCTACCTATCTACCTACCTCTCTACTATCTACCTACCTACCTATCTACCCACCTACCTACCTACCTACCTACCTACCTACCTATCTATCTACCTACCTACCTACCTACCTATCTATCTACCTACCCACCTACCTACCTACCTACCTACCTACCTATCTACCTACCTATCTATCTACCTACCTACCTACCAATAAAATAACTCAATATTGCTGCTCTGAAGTAGAGTTCATGCAGGTTAAAACAGCCTAAAAATGAATATGAGATGGTCACACACACACCACACACACACACACACACACACACACCACACACACACACACACACACACACACACACACACACACACACACACACACACACACACGCACACACATTACTTAAGCTGAACAATAGCAGCAAATGTAGGTCATGGTTGGCAGGTGTTTTACATGTTCATGAGCAAACCAGTTAAACATCCACAAGTCCCAGTTTAGACCCTGATAATCCACTACACACACACACACACACACACACACACACACACATACATTGTTCTAGGTCACTTCTGGGGACACAGACTACTTACCCTGACTCTAACCTTAACTTCTGACCCAGAAATCTGTGTTTTACCAATTTGGAACACAGATTTTTGACCCCAATTAACTGTTCTTACGTCTGAAATTACACACACACACACACACACACACACACACACACACACACACACACACACACACACGCACACAGAGAAAGAGACGTGTGTGTTTGTGTGTGTGTGTGTGTGTGTGTGTGAACAATGCAGCCCTGCTCCATGATATAAAAAGTGTGTGTGATGAAAGATGAGTGTGTTCCTGTATATATACACATGGGACCAACTGTGTGTACAAACAGGGATTGTATGTACACACACACACACACACAGACACACACAGACACACTGTCCTAGGTCACTTCTGGGGACACAGACGTAGACCCTAACTCTAACCTTTTACCAATTTGGAAACACAGATTTTGACCCCGAGAGAGAGAGAGAGAGAGAGAGAGAGAGAGAGAGAGAGAGAGAGAGAGAGAGAGAGAGAGAGAGAGAGAGAGAGAGAGAGAGAGAGAGAGAGAGAGAGAGAGAGGGACACACACACACACACACACACACACACACACACACACACACACACAGAAAAAGATCTTGCTTTACATCTGTGTGTGTGGTGAAAGATGAGTGTGTTCCTGTATGTATGCATACATGGGACCAACTGTGTGTACAAACAAGGATTATATGCATGCACACGCACACACACACACACACACACACAGACACACACACAGACACACCCCCACACAGACCTGGTAGAGCTCGTTGGCACACTTCCTGCAGAGGTTGTGCTGGCAGGGCAGGATGACCACGGGTTTGTTGAACAGCTCGAGGCAGATGGGGCAGATCAGCTGTTTCTCCAGCGTCTCCAGAGCCGCCTCGCGCTCCGCTCCTCTGCTGCTCTGCAGGCAGCTCAGGTCCGCCGTCAGAGACATGGCCGCAAATCCTCCTGCTGACACCAAAACTGATCCAATGACTTCACTGATCTGATGGGTTGGCACTGCTGTCTTTGGTCATTTTAGACTATAAACTAAACTAAACTGCAAATACAAATACTCTCTACTACAAATACGCACGTTTTTAGATTGATTTCCTTCCTTCAAGTTGGTCAAAATCAACTATTCAGATGTATAATCACTGGAAGCAAATTTACAATATTCATGTTTTCTTCACCTTTAACATCCAGTTCCCCCTCTTATTTACACTTAAGCAGCTTTAGATGTTTTAAAAATATAACTTATTATAGCTTATTGTGTCTATTCTGTATCATCTTGTTGGAAAGGAGGAAGGGAGAAGAAGGAAGGAAAGGAGGGAGGAAGAAGGTAGGAAGGGAGGAGGGAGGGAGGAAGAAGGAAGGAAGGGAGGAAAGACGAAGGAAGGAAGGGAGGGAGGAAGAAGGAAGGAAAGGAAGGAATTAAGCATGGAGGAAAGAAGGATGGAAGGAAGGAAAGATGGATGGAAGGAAGGAAGGAAGGGAGGAAGGTAGGGGGGATGAAAGAAGGAAGGAAGGAAGGAAGGAAGGAAGGGGGATGGAGGAAAGAGAGATGGAAGGAGGGAGGAAAGACAGACAGAAGGAAGGAAGGAAGAGTCAAAACAAACGACTTGAGGGTTAAAAGTCTACCGGGCAATTTTGGATCTTTTGGAAACGTTAGCAACTAGAATTTGAACTAAGTATTTGTTTCTCTCTGACTCAAACACACTTCATAATCCTTCTGAAATAACTGTATCTACTGTATTTCTGTTTGATTATCATTATTATTACTATTATAATTACCTATATGTTCCTTCTTGTTCTGTATTGTTCTCTGTAAAACTAACTAAATGTAATAAACAGATGTTTGTGTGACCCAAAAGTCAAACAGGACAAGAAATTAAGACTTAAAACAATAAAATACATAACATTAACTTACAATGAAAGATAAAAATCAACAGGAGATTTGAAATAATGAATAAGAAAATAAAATAAAAAGACAAATAAAAGATAAAAATAGTTTAAATATGAAACATAAAATGTGTTTACTCACCTTTTTTTTTTGCAGAGTTCAGTTAATTATTTACTTTCTTTCCTTCTGGTCTCCACATTCAGTCATAAATATCATATAATGCTTTTATTTTGAAGGATTTGTGTTCGCTGTAATTCAGTTTTAAGATACTGAAAAGCAGGAAATCAGCTCTGAAGTTTCTCTCTCCTAATCTTCAGGACTTTAATGAAGATATAAGTAATTCAAAGTGATTATATCTTGTAGTAAATGCTCCTGTAGTTGGACTCCGATGAGCTTCAGGTTCATGTTTTTATATTTCCAGGGATTTAATTTGCTTCGCTGTCTCAGTCCTGGAAATACCCGACTCCTCAGTCCGGATCATGAGGTGTGACTTTTTAAAGCACTGCAGGGTTTTATCTTCAGGGTCGCAGGTTCAAAAACTCTCTGCAGCTGCTGGAAGAGAAACACATCCAGAAGGTGAGGGTAAAAACAGAAAAGAAATGAGGATTCACGTCCAAGAAGAGAAGAAGAGTAAAGCTGGAGCTGGTTTCTCCTCTTTTTCTTCTTCAGTCTTTCCTTTCCTTCCTTCCTTTCCTTCGCTGTCTCCTCCCTCCTTCCTCTTCCTCACACACACACACAACACTTCACTCCATTCCTGTTTTTTTCTGCTGGATTGGTTTGTTCACAGCAGCTTCCCTCGACATCCAGCACGCAGCCATACGTGTGTGTGTGTTGTGAGAGAGTGTGTGTGTGTGTGTGTGTGTGTGTGTGTGTGTGTGTGAGAGTGTGTGAGAGAGAGAGGACACATGGGGCGGTGGATTTGAAGCTCTGGGAGGCATCAAGTTTCAGCTCTAGTCCTTCTGCAATGATCCCCCACACACATATATATATATATACACACACACACACATACATATACACACACACACACACACACACACACACACACACACACCCCATATCAGGCAGCGGCTGGTATGTGGACAGATTAAGACTATGGCAGGCTGTGCTCTTTCTACTGTTACACACACACACACACACACACACACACACACTCACACACACTCACAGTCTCACTCACCGACACCTACACACACAAACACACACACTCTCTGACCAACACACACTCACAGTCTCTCTCTCACACACACACACACACAGTCTCTCTCTCTCTCACACACACACACACACTCTCACCAACACTCACTCACTCACTCACTCACACACATACACTCTCACCAACACTCTCTCTCTCCTCTCTCACACACACACACACACACTTTCTGTGATATTATAAAAGCATTCTGGTTATAAATTCCCAAACTCTCGATCAGGATGAATTATATTTAAAAATCAGATTAGTTTATTTCTATTTTACAGGATTTACAGTTTAAGTATCATGAAAATCATCCCTGTAAATGATTAATGTATGATTTTTTATAAGTTTAATGAAACATAAAGGATACCCTGAAAGTTTGAATGACATCAACAGACAGGTTTTCACGTCTATAGTCTAATTATTTATGATTTTTACCTCTAAAACTACATCATCAGGATAAACTGAGTGGTGGTCTGGATCAGAGATTTTTGGGCCCATTAACAGATATCACATTGGACCCCCCCCCTCCTCCTCCCCTTATTAGTTTGTTGCTTCTTCTTTTTCATGCCTCCCTTTTCCACCAGCTATGAGAGCTAAAAAATTACAATGAAACCATAAGGAAGGAAGGTGGGAGGGAGGGAGGAAGCAAGGGAGGAAAGGAAAGAAGGAAGGAAGGAAAGGTAGGAGGTAGGGAGGGAGGGAGAAAGGAAAAGAGGAAGGGAGGAAGGAAGGAAAGGAAGGAGGAAGGAAAGGTAGGAACTGAAATTCTTCAGTTTAAATGTTTTTACTTATTTGCCACAAATTAGGAAGGAAGGAAAGAATGAAGGAAGGAAGAAGGAAAGGAGGGAAGGAGAAAGGAAAAGAGGAAGGAAGTAAGAAAGGGGACGGAGGAAGGAAAGAAGGAAGGGAGGAAAGAGAGACAGAGAAGGAGGGAGGAAGGAACAGAGAAAACAGACGGGGTCAATTTGTTTGTCGTAATGCAATGAGGAAAAAATGACAATAAAACTTTAACTCTCACACAGTATAATAATAAATCACTCAGAGTAGGAGAAGAGTCTTTTTGAAGCATCATAAACATTTATTTTACAACAGTACATCAGATACTTCATTTACCCCAAAATACGTCCCGGCCGACAGACGCAGACATGTTCAGTCCATGCTAGATACAAGAAAAACCTCTAAAGACGTCTCTATGTGGTGTCTCTGTCTGCGTGTTATATATACAGCAGCTCTGCTTCTAACGACTCATCATGACATCATCATTACATCATCATTACATCATCCTCCTCCTCTTCTTCTTCCCACACAGCCTAAGCTAGCTACTCCTCCTTCAATCATTAAAAAGATAAGAAAAATAAAATAAATAAAATAATGCTTCCATATTATTAATTATTATTATTATTCTGGAGGCTAATATTCACACTTTGCATCAGTTCTTGTTATTTATGTCTTTGTTGGTTGGTGTTTTATATTGAAATTTTTTCTTTTGAAAGTTTCTTGACTCCAGGTTTTTTTGTTTTCGCTCAGACGCTGCTGTTTGCTGTGTTGGTCGAGAGAAGAGAGAAGAGATAAGAAAGGAGGGAATAAAAGAAAGAAAAGAAAAAAGATAATAAAAAAAAGGATTTGGGTTCAAATAATGTGGCGTTTTCAGCAGGAAGTGATCACATGATATGAAGCACAAATCGAATTAAGAGCTGCAAATCTTATAAAAACCTTTAAAAACATATTTTTTTCATCTTTAATTTAATTATTATTTATTATTTTATTTGATTTATTGTTTTTTATTGCATGGCATTTATTTTAATTCATGTTTTATATCTTTTAATTTACTTTATTTGTATTTCATGCCTCGAGTGAGTCGTGTGAGCCGTTTTTCAAAATAAAAGCCCAAATTATTTGATATAATTGATTTTATTGCATGGCTGTTATTTGTATTAATGTGTTATGTCTTTTAATTGAGTTTATTTTATTTTATGCCTCATGTGGTGTGAGTCGTTTTTCAAAATAAAAGCCCAAATTAAAAAAACATAATTTTAACATAAATAAAGGGGATAAATTAGACTAGTATTTAAAGGACACATCAAATAACTTCATTTATCTTCATTTCATTCTTCTTTTTGCCTCAAATTCATCTTAACCACGACTTCTTTTTAAAGGCTTTTATTTTGTAATGATCAGCTGATTCTCTGCTGAAACAACCTTTGAAAAATAAAAAAGGACTTTAAGGATTTTTGGGATGACAGCGACAGAAGAGACTTAATTAGCACTTATTAGCGCTTATTGCACTTTCTCATGATATGCATCAAATACATGAGTGTGTTTTTGATTGAGCGATAAAAAGAAAAGAAAAAAACAGCGTTAATAAATTCGTCTTTTTTCTACGATGTCGATGCTTTTTCGTGTTTGTGAGAAATAAAAGAAGAATTTAATTAAAACAACGACGATGATGATGAAGCTGTTGTAACGATTGTTTTAAAGTGTTCTTCGTTCGCTGTGATGATTGTAAATCGTCTATGAAACTGTTGCCATGGAAACAAGGGTAAGACTTTGGATACATCAAAAAAAAAAAAAAAAAAAATCCTCCTTCATTAAACAAAAAAAAGAACAAACGACATAAATAAGAAAAACTGAAACAATGAAGAAGAAAAAAAAATAAAAGCCCAAAAAATAAAATTAATCTACAGACGAATAGAAACAAGTGTTCAAAATTTTCCGACCGACTCGAAAAAGAAAATACGGTGACATAAAATCTAAAACAAGTTTCCACGACATGTACAGCATTTTTTTTTTTTTTTTTACTTTCTCACAAAACAAAAATGTAAAACTAAAAACAGACAAACAAAAAGAAAGAAAAGAAAAAAAAAAGAAAAAGGGGCTCAATCAGTGTTTGAATATGTGTGTGTGTGTGTGTGGATGCTCTTTTTCAGTTAGTAACTACGGTAACGGTAGAATCTCTTTTTCAGTTGGTAACTACGGTAACGGTAGAATCTCTTTTTCAGGGGGGGTAACCATGGTAACGGTAGAATCTGGGAGCTCAAATATATATGCCTTTATCCCTTTTCTCAATTAACCTGAAGTTTCCCTTTTTTTCTAACTTAAAGAGATTATTTTTCCCATTTTTCAGAATTAATGATAATTTTTCCTGTTTTTCAGAATTAACGAGAAAAGACTTCCTGTTTTTTTAAATATATTTTTTCCCCATTTATCTGAATTAACAAGATCATTAGTCCTGTTTTTTCTAAATATATTTAAAATGTTTAGTGTTAAATTATCTTTAAAACAGGAAAATGATCTTATTAATTTAGAAAAAACAGGTTTTCAAGTGACTGAGATACACTCCATACAAATCCTTCTTACTGTATATTAATTAAAACAAAGTGGATTGAGGTTAAATATTAATGGAGGAAGAAGAGGAGAGAGGAAGGTTAGGAGGAGGAGAAGCCATTACTTTTTAAAGATGGACCCAGGATTATTATATTATATTATATTATATTATCATTATGAGGACATTCAAGCTGTATTTATCTGCCTGGCTGGTTGGTGTTCATTTACAGCTATTTGTTTATTCATGATCATGAGAGTCAGATTCATTCCCAGCAGCTGCTTGGATTATTGAGATTCCTTATGGAAAACTGTGGGAACATATATACTTTATCTATCAACCAGAATTAATCCAGATGTTAGAAACTCTCTCTAGATGGGAATTTAATAAAGCTTTAAATAACTGTTAAACCAGATTGAAGCTGCTTTAATGTTTAAAAGATGAGGAAGGGGGAATTGATACCAGCGCTGCACCTGTTCAAGAGGCTTCCCACCCTGCAGCAGCCGAGACCCGTTAACCCTTCGCTGAACTCAAAGCCAGGATCACTGACCTACTTCCACTCAAGCTGAAGAACAAGTTTCTGACTGATTCATTAAAAACCCTTAAACAGGCAACGTGCACCAGCAGATACAGACTGTTACACTCCCAGCATGACTGACTGTTAAAGTGACTGTTTAACTGTATGAGCCTTGAATTGGGAGGACTAGACTGGGAGGACTGAAGCTTGTAGTAGGTTTATACTTTGATATAAATGATAAATCATCAGTGTGTGATATTAATGAGCAGAGAAAGCAATGATGTATCACTTCTCTTTATTAAATAAAACATTAAATTGTTTTTTTTTTTACCATTACGACCATTGTTATACCTTAATAGGGGCAACGTATCCTGATGGAGAAACAGCACATTCCTCTCCTGCCTGTTTAAGGGTTAACATCTAATCACACTTTAATGTGTAGATATGAAGGATTTAAACATTAAGGTGTTAAAAATGCTGCTTTAAAAGAGTCTGAGTTGACTGATGTCGAAAATGTAATAAATCTAAATTTGTGTGTAAAGTACATTTTTTATTAGTTCGTCACTCTTAAAGAAAGATGTTAACTGTCCTGAAGTCATTAAAACTCTCCTTTTTCATCCTGTTGGTCTAAATTTTAAAAGTTGTTGGTGATTAGTGTCTATTTATCAGTTTTTCTTTCTTCCTCCTCTGTTTCTCCTCCCTCCCTTTCTTTCTTCCCTCGTTCCAGATTCAATTAGATATATTTTATATTTAGAAATGTAAAATGATAAATATTTGCTGGTGTGTGTCTTGTAGGATTAATAGTTGCTGCTGCTGTTGTGGATGAAGAGGAAAGGAAACTGTGTGTGTGTTTGTGTGTGTGTGTGTGTGTGTGTGTGTGTGTGTGTGTGTTCAGTATGCTTCGGTCCTGTAGCTTTGGTGGGCATCGGAGGTGAGCTGGGTGGTTTCTGTGGCGGAGGACGGCTGCATCATGATGGGATCACTGCCATCTGGAGAGATACACACACACACACACACACACACACACACACACACACACACAGAGAGAGACACACATGCGCGCACACACACACACAGACACACAGACACACACACAGAGACACACACACAGACACACAGACACACACACACACACAGAGACACACACACAGACACACACACCACAGAGAGAGACACACACACACACACACACACACACACACACACACACAGACACACAGACACACACACAGACACACAGACAGAGACACACACACAGACACACAGAGACACACACACACACACACACAGGGACAGAGACACACACACACACACACACACACACACACACACACACACACCACACACACACACAGGGACAGAGACACATACACACACACACACACACACACACACACACACACACACACACACACACACACACGCAGATATTTTTAAGAAAATTTCAGGAAATAAATGACTGTTCTTTTATTTTGAAATTCACAAAATGGAAATTGAAATGTTTTAACTAATCATCTTGTAATGAATCACTTCAGTTCTAATATATAAATATAAATTAAATAAGAATCTCGTGGCAAGAGATCTCGTCACACCCCTATAAAAGACTGGACTTATACTGGTTATCCTCCCCCCCCCCCCTCACCTCTCTCGTCAGCGGTCATCTGGCCTCCAGATCCTCGGGGGAGACGTAGAACTCGGGCTCCTGGTCCATGGGCGGCCGAGGTTTACATTTACCACAGCAACAGTTACAGCAGCAGCACAGGCAACAGCAGAAATAACAGCCGGTGGACAGGCAGCAGAAGACAAACAACGCCCTGGAGAGAGAGAGGGGGGGGGGGGGGGGGGGGTATGAAGGGTTAGAGTGATGGAGAGCAGCAGCAGAAGAAAAACAACACCAGAACCAAAGTCTCTTTTTGTTACTATACATCCACCACAGCTCAATAGAAGCTGATCATCTACTTTTAACCTTCCTGTCGTCCTCCCTGGTCAAATGGACCCCATCTGTTTGACTGTTCCTTCCTCCCTCCCTCCTTCTCTGCTTCCTTCCTCCTTCTCCTTAATTCCTCTGTCCTTCTTCCATCCTCCCTTCCTCCTTCATTCCTTCCCTCTTTCCTATCTCTCCTCCCTTCCTTCTTTCCTGTCCTTCTGTCCTTCCTTCCTCCCTCCTCCTTCTTTCCTCCCTCCTCATACCTTCCTTCCTTCCCTCCCCCATCTTCACCCCTTCCTTCTTTCTTCTGTACTTCTGTCCTTCCTTCCTTCCTCCCTTTCTTCTTTCCTCTGTCCTTCTTTCCTCCTTCTCTCCTTCCTTCCTTCCTTCCTTCCTCCCTCCTTCCTTCTTTCCTCCCTCCCTCATACCTTCCTTCCTTCCCTCCCCCCTACCTTAACCCCTTCCTTCTTTCTCTGTCCTTCTTTCCTCTTTCCTTTCTCTCTCCTTCCCTCGCTCCTCTCCTTCCTTCCTTCCTCCCTCCCTTCTTCTGTCCTTCCCTCCTCATTCCTTCCTATTTTCCTTCCTTCTTTCCTCCCTCCCTCGTACCTTCCTTCCTTCCTTCCTCCCTCCCCCCTCCCCCCTACCTTCACCCTCTCTCCATCCTTCTCCCTCCTTCTTCATCCCTTCCTATCTTCCTCCCTTCCATCTTTCCTCTGTCCTTCTTTCTTCCTTCCTCCTCCCTCCTCCTCCTTCTTTCCTCCCTCCCTCATACCTTCCTTCCTTCCCTCCCCCCTACCTTCACCCCTCCCAGCTGTGTCCATCTCTCCTCTTACCTTGGCCCACCAGCTGGACAGAACGAAGTAGGTGTTGACGTTCTCCTCTCGAACTGC
>JAJDFG010000678.1:0-5000 GCA_021039105.1 Scomber colias
CGTGTGTGTTTGAGAGAGATATGAGCTGCACCTCCTCCTGCTGGACTAACTATGAGCTGCACCTCCTCCTGCTGGACTGACTATGAACTGCACCTCCTCCTGCTGGACTGACTATGACCTGCACCTCCTCCTGCTGGACTAACTATGAACTGCACCTCCTCCTGCTGGACTAACTCTGAACTGCTGGACTAACTATGAACTGTAACCTCCTCCTGCTGGACTAACTATGAACTGCACCTCCTCCTGCACCTCCTCCTGCTGGACTAACTATGAACTGCACCTCCTCCTGCTGGACTACTCTGAACTGCTGGACTAACTATGAACTTGCACCTCCTCCTGCTGGACTGACTATGAACTGCACCTCCTCCTGCTGGACTAACTGTGAGCTGCACCTCCTCCTGCTGAACTAACTCTGAACTGCACCTGCTGGACTAACTATGAACTGCACCTCCTCATGCACCTCCTCCTGCTGGACTAACTATGAACTGCACCTCCTCCTGCTGGACTAACTATGAACTGCTGGACTAACTATGAACTGCACCTCCTCCTGCTGGACTAACTATGAACTGCTCCTGCTGGACTACCTATGAACTGTACCTCCTCCTGCTGGCCTACCTATGAACTGCACCTCCTCCTGCTGGACTAACTATGGACTGCACCTCCTCCTGCTGGACTAATTATGAACTCCTCCTGCTGGACTAACTATGAACTGCACCTCCTCCTGCTGGACTGACTGTGAACTGCTCCTCCTCCTGCTGGACTAACTATGAACTCCTCCTGCTGGACTAACTATGAACTGCACCTCTTCCTGCTGGACTAACTATGAACTGCACCTCCTCCTGCTCCTCCTCCTGCTGGACTAACTATGAACTGCACCTCCTGCTGGACTAACTCCTTCTGCACCTCCTCCTGCTGGACTAACTATGAACTGCACCTCCTCCTTCTGGACTAACTATGAACTGCACCTCCTCCTGCTGGACTAACTATGAACTGCACCTCCTCCTGCTCGACTAACTATGAACTGTACCTCCTCCTGCTGGACTAACTATGAACTGCACCTCTTCCTGCTGGACTAACTATGAACTGCACCTCCTCCTGCTGGACTAACTATGAACTGCACCTCCTCCTGCTGGACTAACTATGAACTGCACCTCCTCCTCCTGCTGGACTAACTATGAACTGCACCTCCTCCTGCTGGATTAACTATGAACTGTACCTCCTCTTGCTGGACTAACTATGAATTGCACCTCCTCCTGCTGGACTAACTATGAACTGCACCTCCTCCTGCTGCACTAACTATGAGCTGCACCTCCTCCTGCTCGACTAACTATGAACTGCACCTCCTCCTGCTGGACTAACTATGAACTGCACCTCTTCCTGCTCGACTAACTATGAACTGCACCTCCTCCTGCACCTCCTCCTGCTGGACTAACTATGAACTGTACCTCCTCCTGCTGGACTAACTATGAACTGCACCTCCTCCTGCTGGACTAACTATGAACTGCACCTCCTCCTGCTGGACTAACTATGAGCTGCACCTCCTCCTGCTGGACTAACTATGACCTGCACCTCCTCCTGCTGCACTAACTATGAGCTGCACCTCCTCCTGCTGGACTAACTATGAGCTGCACCTCCTCCTGCTGGACTAACTATGAACTGCACCTCCTCCTGCTGGACTAACTATGAACTGCACCTCCTCCTGCTGGACTAACTATGAACTGCACCTCCTCCTGCTGGACTAACTATGAACTGCTCCTGCTGGACTAACTATGAACTGCACCTCCTCCTGCTGCACTAACTATGAACTGCACCTCCTCCTGCTGCACTAACTATCAACTGCGACTCCTCCTGCTGGACTAACTATGAACTCCTCCTGCTGGACTAACTATGAACTGCTCCTCCTCCTGCTGGACTAATTATGAACTGCACCTCTTCCTGCTGGACTAACTATGAACTGCACCTCCTCCTGCTCCTCCTCCTGCTGGACTAACTATGAACTGCACCTCCTGCTGGACTAACTCCTTCTGCACCTCCTCCTGCTGGACTAACTATGAACTGCACCTCCTCCTGCTGGACTAACTATGAACTGCACCTCCTCCTTCTGGACTAACTATGAACTGCACCTCCTCCTGCTGGACTAACTATGAACTGCACCTCCTCCTGCTCGACTAACTATGAACTGTACCTCCTCCTGCTGGACTAACTATGAACTGCACCTCTTCCTGCTGGACTAACTATGAACTGCACCTCCTCCTGCTGGACTAACTATGAACTGCACCTCCTCCTGCTGGACTAACTATGAACTGCACCTCCTCCTCCTGCTGGACTAACTATGAACTGCACCTCCTCCTGCTGGATTAACTATGAACTGTACCTCCTCTTGCTGGACTAACTATGAATTGCACCTCCTCCTGCTGGACTAACTATGAACTGCACCTCCTCCTGCTGCACTAACTATGAGCTGCACCTCCTCCTGCTCGACTAACTATGAACTGCACCTCCTCCTGCTGGACTAACTATGAACTGCACCTCTTCCTGCTGGACTAACTATGAACTGCACCTCCTCCTGCACCTCCTCCTGCTGGACTAACTATGAACTGTACCTCCTCCTGCTGGACTAACTATGAACTGCACCTCCTCCTGCTGGACTAACTATGAACTGCACCTCCTCCTGCTGGACTAACTATGAGCTGCACCTCCTCCTGCTGGACTAACTATGACCTGCACCTCCTCCTGCTGCACTAACTATGAGCTGCACCTCCTCCTGCTGGACTAACTATGAGCTGCACCTCCTCCTGCTGGACTAACTATGAACTGCACCTCCTCCTGCTGGACTAACTATGAACTGCACCTCCTCCTGCTGGACTAACTATGAACTGCACCTCCTCCTGCTGGACTAACTATGAACTGCTCCTGCTGGACTAACTATGAACTGCACCTCCTCCTGCTGCACAAACTATGAACTGCACCTCCTCCTGCTGCACTAACTATCAACTGCGACTCCTCCTGCTGGACTAACTATGAACTGTACCTCCTCCTGCTGGACTAACTATGAACTGCTCCTCCTCCTCCTGCTGGACTAACTATGTACTGCTCCTGCTGGACTAACTATGAACTGCACCTCCTGCTGTACTAACTATGAACTGCTCCTCCTCCTGCTGGGCTAACTATGAGCTGCACCTCCTCCTGCACCTCCTCCTGCTGGACTAACTATGACCTGCACCTTCTCCTGCTGGACTAACTATGACCTGCACCTCCTCCTGCTGGACTAACTATGACCTGCACCTCTTCCTCCTGCTGGACTAACTATGAACTGCACCTCCTCCTGCTGGACTAACTATGAACTGCTCCTCCTCCTCCTGCTGGACTAACTATGAACTGTACCTCCTCCTGCTGGACTAACTATGACCTGCACCTCCTCCTCCTGCTGGACTAACTATGAACTGCACCTCCTCCTGCTGGACTAACTATGACCTGCACCTCCTCCTGCTGGACTAACTATGAACTGTACCTCCTCCTGCTGGACTAACTATGAACTGCTCCTGCTGTAATAACTATGAACTGCACCTCCTCCTGCTGGACTAACTATGAACTGCTCCTCCTCCTCCTGCTGGACTAACTATGAACTGTACCTCCTCCTGCTGGACTAACTATGAACTGCTCCTGCTGGAATAACTATGAACTACACCTCCTCCTGCTGGACTAACTATGAACTGCTCCTGCTGGAATAACTATGAACTGCTCCTGCTGGACTAACTATAAACTGCACCTCCCCCTGCTGGACTAACTATGACCTGCACCTCCTCCTGCTGGACTAACTATGACCTGCACCTCCTCCTGCTGGACTAACTATGACCTGCCCCTCCTCCTCCTGCTGGACTAACTATGAACTGTACCTCCTCCTGCTGTACTAACTATGACCTGCACCTCCTCCTCCTGCTGGACTAACTATGAGCTGCACCACCTCCTGCTGGACTAACTATGAACTGCTCCTGCTGGACTAACTATGAACTGCTCCTGCTGGACTAACTATGAACTGCTCCTGCTGGACTAACTATGACCTGCACCTCCTCCTGCTGGACTAACTATGACCTGCACCTCCTCCTGCTGGACTAACTACGAACTGCACCTCCTCCTGTTGGACTAACGCAGAACTGCACCTCATCCTGCTGGACTAACTATGAACTGCTCCTCCTCCTCCTGCTGGACTAACTATGAACTGCACCTCCTCCTCCTGCTGGACTAACTATGACCTGCACCTCCTCCTCCTGCTGGACTAACTATGACCTGCACCTCCTCCTGCTGGACTAACTATGAACTGCACCTCCTCCTGCTGGACTAACTATGACCTGCACCGCCTGCTGGACTAACTATGAACTGCTCCTCCTTCTCCTGCTGGACTAACTATGAACTGCACCTCCTCCTCCTGCTGGACTAACTATGACCTGCACCTCCTCCTGCTGGACTAACTATGAACTGCACCTCCTCCTGCTGGACTAACTATGAACTGCACCTCCTTCTCCTGCTGGACTAACTATGACCTGCTCCTCCTTCTCCTGCTGGACTAACTATGACCTGCTCCTCCTCCTCCTGCTGGACTAACTATGAACTGCACCTCCTCCTGCTGGACTAACTATGAACTGCACCTCCTCCTGCTGGACTAACTATGAACTGCACCTTCTCTTGCTGGTTTAACTATGAACTGCACCTCCTCCTGCTGGACTAACTATGAACTGCACCTCCTCCTCCTGCTGGACTAACTATGACCTGCACCTCCTCCTGCTGTACTAACTATGACCTGCACCTCCTCCTCCTGCTGGACTAACTATGAGCTGCACCACCTCCTGCTGGACTAACTATGAACTGCTCCTGCTGGACTAACTATGAACTGCTCCTGCTGGACTAACTATGAACTGCTCCTGCTGGACTAACTATGACCTGCACCTCCTCCTGCTGGACTAACTATGACCTGCACCTCCTCCTGCTGGACTAACTACGAA
>JAJDFG010000678.1:10000-95616 GCA_021039105.1 Scomber colias
GTGTGTGTGTGTGTATCTCTGTGTGTGTTTCAGACGGCTCTTAAATATGAGGACGGAGAGATCGATGACTCTGCTCCTCACCTCCGTAAAGAGCGGAGGAAAACGGCGGGAGGCGAGCAGGAAGTCCGGAAGAGCCGCCGTTCCTCCAGTCAGAGCTTCCCTGACGTCTTATCTTCCTCCGCCGGCTCTTCCCGCTCCGCCTCCCCCACCACTGCCCCCCCCTCCTCCTCCTCCCCCTGCGTCTCCTCCGCCTCCTCCAGCCCCACGGTGGGGTTAGGCAGCAGGGCTTCCTCTCCGCTGACCTCTGACCCTGCTAGCTCCGCCTCCTCCAGCCCCTCGCTGTCTCAGGCCGGCTCTCCTCTGCCCACGCACGCTAACGCTAACGCTAACGGGGGAGTGAGCCGCGAGCAGGAGGAGAAAACGCCAATCAGCCCGTAAGTTAAGAACCATAGACAGGTTTATTATTTAATGTTATTTATTTAACCCTCCTGTTGTCCTCGAGTGAAGGAAGGAAGGAAGGAAAAGAGGAGGGAAAAGAGGAGGAGGTGGAGGGAGGAAGGAAGGAAGGAAAGGAGGAAGGGAGGAAAGGAGGTGGAGGAAGGAAAGGAAGGGAGGTGGAGGAAGGAAGGACAGATGGAAGGAAGGACAGATGGAAGGAAGAAAGGGAGGAAGGAAGGAAGGACAGATGGAAGGAAGAAAGGAAGGAAGGACAGATGGAAAGGGAGGAAGGACAGATGGAAGGAAGGAAGGAAGGAAGGAAGGAAGGAAGGAAGGAGGAAAAGAAAGAAGGAAGGAAGGAAGGAAGGAAGGTGATCTGATATAATAACCCTAACCATAGACAGGTTTATTATTTAATGTGATTTATTTAACCCTCCTGTTGTCCTCGAGTCAAGGAAGGAAAGGAAAGGAAGGAAGGAAGGGAGGAAAGAAGGAAGGGAGGAAGGAAAGGAAGGAAGGGAGGAAGGAAAAGAGGAGGTGGAGGAAGGAAGGGAGGAAGGCAGGGAGAAGGAAGGAAAGGAAAAAAGAAAAAAGAAAGGGAGGAAAGAAAGGAAGGAAGGACAGATGGAAGGAGGGAGGAAAGGAGGTGGAGGAAGGAAAGGAGAAAAGGGAAAAAAAGGAAGGGAGGAAAGAAAGGAAGGAAGGGAGGAAGGAAAAGAGGAGGTGGAGGAAGGAAGGGAGGAAAGGAGGTGGAGGAAGGAAAGGAGAAAAGGGAAAAAAAGGAAGGGAGGAAAGAAAGGAAGGAAGGACAGATGGAAGGAAGGACAGATGGAAGGAAGGAAGGAAGGACAGATGGAAGGAAGGAAAACAAGACAGCAAGGACAGTGGGCCGGTGTGGACCCCTTGGCGGGCCGGTTCTGGCCCACGGGCCGCATGTTTGTCTGATCAGATTCATTCAACCCTAACCCTGCAGATCAGAGATGATTGAGTGATGGTGATGGTGATGATGATGATGATGATGATGAAGGTTTTCCAGCAGGGTTAGGGTGTCTCTCCTCTCTCTCAGTCTGATGTAAGGAGCAGATGATGATGATGATGATGATGAAGGTGTTCCAGCAGGGTTAGGGTTGTCTCTCCTCTCTCTCAGTCTGATGTAAGGAGCAGATGATGATGATGATGATGATGATGAAGGTGTTCCAGCAGGGTTAGGGTTGTCTCTCCTCTCTCTCAGTCTGATGTAAGGAGCAGATGATGATGATGATGATGAAGAAGCAGGGTCAGGTTAGGGTTTCCTCTCCTCTCTCGGTCTGATGTAAGGAGCAGAGCAGCAGAGCAGATGATGATGATGAAGCTCACACTCTCTCAGTGTGACCAAGTTTAGCTGTGTGAGACTCAGAGTTTGATTTGGATGAAACTTTTCTCTGAGTTCAATCAGCAGGAATGTTTGAATGTTTGTTCTCCAGAAACACTCTGAACATGTCTGAGAGGAGACATCACTCACTTTTATTATATCATAATAATAATATAACATTTAGTCTTCTGATTGACTTCATTTAAACCTTAATTATTGAACTGTAACAGGACCTCTAGATCAGACCAATTATTTTTAGCCCGCTGCCCTCGCTCGAAATTTTAATACCTTTTAATTATTATTATTTTCCCGCTGCCCACGGTCGGGATATCTCTTATTTATTGTTGCAGTTCTCCTCATGACCACGAATTAACATTGTGTTACATTGGGGGGTAGGGTGGCGCTGTTGAGCTCCCGTCACCTCAAACCCGGCAGGAACACGATGACCAGAGAGTGAGAAGATGCTCGGCTAAGATGGAGCGTAGCAGTACTTTTTTACGGACTCCACAGCACTCAGTATGTTTAACATGTAGACAGAGAGTCGCTGTTGTAAAAGAATATAATCTTCGTCGCTACTACGAAACGCGGCATTCCCATCAGTTCTCAAAGTACACCGGAGAGGGGAGAGAGGTGAAGGCGGGGGACTATTATTCAATAAACAAGAGGTACTCATTTTACAAAAGTACGTTGTATGACTGTTTATTTTATAGACATATTTAATTTAACGCACTGCAACATCAATTTCTACTTTTGGCTCTTGATTCTCCACCCAGATTCATTTTTGGCCTCCACTGAGAAGAATTTGGGCACCGCTGCTCTAGATGATTCATTAAACAGCAGCAGTCATGTTTCTATCCTGCTCCTGACCTCTGACCTCTGACCTCTGACCTCTGATACAACATAAGGGTTAGAGTTATGAGACATGAATATTAAACCAAAGCTGTAAAAACATGTTAATACAATAAGAGAGAAAAGAGAAAGGGTTTATTAATAGTTAGAGTAAAAACATCACATCAATATTCACCGCATCACCATGGCAACCAGGTACAACACAGGAAGCAGTCTGTAGGTGATTTTTTTTTAATGTGATTTATTTCTTTGGTGTCTTTTTGGTGTTTCTTCATTCGTCTGTCTGGTTTCTGCTTCTGGTGATTGGTTTAACAGCTGCTGTTTCTCCTCCTCTGTCTCCTCTGTCTCCTCTCCTCTGTCTCCTCTCCTCTCCTCTGTCTCCTCCCCTCCTCTCCTCTCCTCTCCTCTCCTCCTCTGTGTCCTCTCCTCCTCTCTCCTCCTTTCCTCTCCTCTCTCTCCTCCTCTCTCCTCCTTTCCTCTCCTCTCTCCTCTCCTCTGTCTCCTCTCCTCCTCTCTCTCCTCCTCTCTCCTCTCCTCCTCTCCTCTGTCTCCTCTCCTCCTCTGTCTCCTCTCCTCCTCTCTCCTCCTCTGTCTCCTCCTCTCCTCTCTCCTCTCCTCTCTCCTCCTCTGTCTCCTCTCCTCCTCCTCCTCTCTCCTCCTCCTCTGTGTCCTCTCCTTCTCTCCTCCTCCTCTGTCTCCTCTCCTCTCCTCTGTCTCCTCTCCTCTCCTCTGTCTCATCTGTCTCCTCTCCTCCTCTCCTCCTCCTCTGTCTCCTCTCCTCTCCTCTGTCTCCTCTCCTCCTCTCCTCTGTCTCCTCTCCTCCTCTCCTCTCCTCTGTCTCCTCCTCTCCTCTCTCCTCCTCCTCTGTCTCCTCCCTGCGGTGACTCCTCTTGACCACCAGGAGTCGCTCTTTCCTCAGTCATCACATGTCAGCTTTGGGTCTGGGCAGGAAGTCTCGACTGTTCTCCAAAACCAGCTCCATCTCTGAGGAGCCGGGCAGCAGGTCTGTATCTTCTCCTCCTCTTCCTCTTCCTCCTCCTCCTCCTCCTGCTGCTCCTCCTCTTCTTCTTCTTCAATGACAGTAAACTTGAACACATCTGAGGAGTAGAACATTTAATGGTCTAATGTTTAAAGAGCAAATAATTCATCAGGGAAACGATCTGCACATTAATAAATAATTACACACACACACACACACACAGAGACACACACACACACAGAGACACACACACACGCACACACAGAGACACACAGAGACACACACACAGAGACACACACACACACACACACACACACACACACACACACACACACACACACACACACACACACACACACACACACACAGAGCAGCAGTGGAATGAACTGGCAGAAAATGATGTTTGGAAAACAGAGTCTCTTCATTCCTGTCGGTTCACTCATTCTCTCCCCGTGTGTGTGTGTGTGTGTGTGTGTCTGTGTGTGTGTGTGTGTGTGTGTGTGTTACTGTGTGTGTGTCTCTGTGTGTGTGTGTCTGTGTGTGTGCGTGCGTGTGTGTGTGTGTGTGTGTGTTACTGTGTGTGTGTGTGTGTGTGTGTGTGTGTTACTGTGTGTGTGTGTGTGTGTGTGTGTGTCTCTGTGTGTCTCTGTGTGTGTGTGTGTGTGTGTGTGTGCGTGTGTGTTTCTGTGTGTGTGTGTGTTACTGTGTGTATGTGTGTCTCTCTGTGTGTGTCTCTTTGTGTGTGTGTGTGTCTCTCTCTCTGTGTGTGTGTGTGTGTGTGTGTGTGTTTCTGTGTGTGTGTGTGTGTGTCTCTCTCTCTCTCTCTCTCTCTCTGTGTGTGTGTGTGTGTGTGTGTGTGTGTTTCTCTGTGTGTGTGTGTGTGTGTGTGTGTCTCTGTGTGTGTGTGTGTGTGTGTTTCTGTGTGTGTGTGTGTGTGTCTCTCTCTCTCTCTCTCTCTCTCTGTGTGTGTGTGTGTGTGTGTGTGTGTGTGTGTGTGTTTGTGTGTCTCTGTGTGTGTGTGTGTGTCTCTGTGTGTGTGTGTGTGTGTGTGTGTGTGTGTGTGTGCAGCTCCTCTCCCTCAGAAGTCTTTCAGCAGCAGCAGAAGTCGGAGCAGCCGAGCAACAAGACGGAGAATAAAACCAGTTTCAAGTGAGTAAAAGAAGATGAACTGGACCAACTGGGATGTGTGGTCGCCGTGGTAACGTCACTACGGTAACCGTGATGCTGTAGAGGAAGAGAGGCTGTTATATATTCCTGATCAGCTGATTCAGATGTTCAGAGTCTGTTTTATTGTTTCCAGGTTTTTTATTGTGATTCGTGTGTTTTTAGAAACAGGAAGTTGTTCCTCAGCGTTTCCATGGCGACGTCGTCTCTCGTCCTCGTTGCTGTTTCTCCTCCCGTTAAAACGTTTCTGATCTTTTTGTCCTTCTTCCTTCTCTTCCTCTTTTCTCTTCCTCTGCTCCCTCGTTCCTCCCCTCAGCGATGGGGAGGATGACGCGGTCTTCTGGTGAGTATCAATCCTTCTCTTCATCATCTCCTCCTCTTCATCTCCTCCTCCTCTTCATCATCTCCTCCTCTTCATCTCCTCCTCCTCTTCATCATCTCCTCCTCTTCATCTCCTCCTCCTCCTCCTCATCATCTCCTCCTCTTCATCATCTCCTCCTCTTCATCTCCTCCTCCTCTTCATCATCTCCTCCTCTTCATCATCTCCTCCTCCTTTCTGAAGTGTTCATGCAGCTGAGCACCTGTCAGGGTCTGTGTGTGTGTGTGTGTGTGTGTGTGTGTGTGTGTGTGTGTGTGTGTGTGTGTGTGTGTGTGTGTGTGTGTGTGTGTGTGTGTGTGTGTGTTGGACAGGTGGGGATTTTCAGGTTAAACTGTGTTTCTTGTTGTCATGGCGACTGTGTTTTGGGAGGTTTTTTTATTGGACCTGAGGAGCAGCATCACTGCCTCACCTGCAGGTTGAGGTTCAGGTGAGGCAGTGATGATGATGTCACTTCCTGTGGAGGCTGCAGAGATCTACGGAGCCTCGTAAGGGTCAATCATGCAAACCGTTAAATGAAGCTGAATTCACGTACTTCCTGTTTGACCCTTCAGGGCCTCCGTACAGATCTGTGGACACTAAACTGTTTCCTGCTGTTTCTAAAACCTCAAATATCCTGAATGTGGCGCCACCTGCTGGTGGATTATATATATACCTGAGGGCTGCGTCAGTGTGTGTGTGTGTGTGTATATCTCAGCTGTGTGTGTGTGTATGTGTGTATATCTCAGCTGTGTTTGTGTGTGTGTATATCTCAGCTGTGTGTGTGTGTATGTGTGTATATCTCAGCTGTGTGTGTGTGTGTGTGTGTGTGTGTGTGTGTGTGTGTGTGTGTGTATATCTCAGCTGTGTGTGTGTGTATGTGTGTATATCTCAGCTGTGTTTGTGTGTGTGTATATCTCAGCTGTGTGTATGTGTGTATGTGTGTATATCTCAGCTGTGTGTGTGTGTATGTGTGTATATCTCAGCTGTGTGTGTGTGTGTGTGTGTGTGTGTGTGTGTGTGTGTGTGTGTGTGTGTGTATATCTCAGCTGTGTGTGTGTGTATGTGTGTATATCTCAGCTGTGTGTGTGTGTGTGTGTATATCTCAGCTCTGTGTGTGTGTATGTGTGTATATCTCAGCTGTGTGTGTGTGTGTGTGTGTGTGTGTGTGTATATCTCAGCTGTGTGTGTGTGTATCTCAGCTCTGTGTGTGTGTATGTGTGTATCTCAGCTGTGTGTGTGTATCTCAGCTGTGTGTGTGTGTATCTCAGCTGTGTGTGTGTATATCTCAGCTGTGTGTATGTGTGTGTATCTCAGCTGTGTGTGTGTGTGTCTCTACAGCCCAGATGACTGTAGTGTAAATATGGACAAGCCGGTTCTGAGGATGTTTCAGTAAGTACTGCTGCAGCCCCACTGCATGCTGGGAGCTGGTGACAGGACTGCGGGGGCCTCGCTGTGTGTGTGTGTGTGTGTGTGTGTGTGTGTTGTGTCTATCCTGGTGGGGACCGACTCCTGGGTCCCCACGAAGTAGTAAAAACAGGAATGTGTGTGTGTGTGTGTGTCTGCTCACATATTACAGTCATAAATCTGAGTCTGTTGGTTTAAGGATGTTGGATTGGTGAAGCTTTGTTGTGCGTTACAGTGTGTGTTTCTGTGTGTGTGTGTGTGTGTGTGTGTGTGTGTGTGTCGCTGGTGGCGGGGCTGAGAGGATCAGGCTGGTCCCTCCCCTTCATTTCAACGCTGGGTGGAGTCTAATCGCTGGAATGACGCCTGGTTTTGGGTTATTTTTGGTTTGCAGTGATTTTATTCATCAGAAATCTGCTGTGATCATGTGTGTGTGTGTGTGTGTGTGTGTGTGTGTGTGTGTGTGTGTGTGTGTGTGTGTGTTCTCACTGTGCAGACCCAAACCAGCTACACACTAGGCATGGGCCGGTATGAGATTCTGACGGTATGATAACCTGAGGTAAAAATATCACGGTTTCACGGTTTTATGCCACAAGCACGTTTTGCACGCTGGGACCTTCTTCCTCCTCGCACTGCTACTGTCCGTTACCTTCTTCCTCCGAGCTGTGGCCGTCTGTCTTTATACGGTAGCCCAAGTATTCCCATACAGCCGACTTGGTCCTTTTAGACGAGGGGGAAATGTTTGGGGGGCTCGCCTCCTTCAGCCGTCATACAGCCTGCAGAGCTACCTGCTTGTAACAGCAACTGAGTACGGGAGGGGTTGTACTTCACGCTGCAGCTGCACGCGACCTGAGGGACCTCCACTCTCTCTCTGACCAGACGTCACATTGGGAACCCGCTCATACCACAGGAACGGTGTGACGGAACATTTTAGTGGTTTTGAAACCGTGACTTTTTCATACCGTGGTAAACCTTGAAACCGGTAACCGGCCCATGCTTACTACACACCTTCACACACAGCAGGAAGTATTAAAGCTTTAATTAATATAACGATAAGAATTCAATTTATATATAATTTAGTAACATTTGATGAATCCATTAAAGTTTATTTAGTTGTACATGATGACAGTTTAAGTATTGATCAGTTTTAAAATGAATTAATATTTGATATATTGAGGAATTTAAATGTTTTCTGAGTGATTTTAGGAATAAATAAAATATATTCAGCCTTCAATTAAAAATAAATGTCCTCTTAAATTATAAGTGAAGTTTTTCTGTCTCTTTAACCCTCCTGTTGTCCTCAGGTCAAGGAAGGACAGGAGGAAGGAAGGAAAGGAGGAAGGACAGGAGGAAGGAAGGAAAGGAGAGAAGGAAGGGAGGAAGTAAGGGAGGAAGGAAGGAAGGGAGGAAAGGAGTAAGGAGGGAGGGAGGGAGGGAGGAAGGAAGGGAGGAAAAGAAGAAAGGAAGGAAGGAGAGAAGGAAGGAAGGAAAGGAGTAAGGAGGGAGGAAGGAAGGATGGAAGGAGGATGGAGCAAAGAAAGAGGAAAGAAGGAAGGAAGGAAGGAAGGAAGGAAAGGAGTAAGGAGGGAGGGAGGAAGGAAAGGAGGGAGGAAGGAAGGAAAAGGATTAAGGAGGGGAGGGAGGAAAGAAGGGAGGAAGTAAGCTAGGGATGAAGGAAGGAAGGGAGGAAAGGAGTAAGGAGGGAGAAAGGAAGGAAGGAAAGGAGTAAGGAGGGAGAAAGGAACGAGGGAGGAAAAGAAGAAAGGAAGGAAGGAAGGAAGGAAGGAAAGGAGTAAGGAGGGAGGACGACACAAGGGTTAAAGCCATGAATATATTAAACTATTATAATTTATTTAATTATTTTCCTAAAATCACATTAAAGCATCTTCACTGATCAGCTGATTGTTGGTTTGGATCTGCACATGAACACAAACCTCAAATTATTGTGGGTTTGTTAATTAATCAATAATTGAGTTGATCAGTTTAAATTAACATAAAGTAGAGCCATGATGTTGGGTCTGAGTCATGTGACCCTCCTGCCCCCCCCCCCCCCCCCCAAACAGAGACACCTTCCTGCGCAGTCTGGCCGCTCAGCAGTGGGAGAAGAAGAGAAGAAGTAAACACCTCAGCCAATCCAAGCTGCCCGCTGATGATGTCATAACCTCGCCACCGCAGCAGCAGCAGGGGGAGAGCGGCGGCGGCGGCGGCTCGGCTGCAGCAGAGCTTCCTCCTCACGGTAAAAACCTGCTCCTTCAAAATAAGAGCGTGGCAGTAACATGTGATCCAGGTATTGATGATTTATTGATCGTTTGTGTGTCTGCAGGAAACGACTCTAACGGACGCTCTGAGTCACAGAATGACCCAGGTGAGACTACACTACCCACAATCCCCTGCTCTGACCCAGGGTTACTAGAGGTCACTAAAGCTAACACTACACTACCCACAATCCCCTGCTCTGACCCAGGGTTACTATAGGTCACTAAAGCTAACACTACACTACCCACAATCCCCTGCTCTGACCCAGGGTTACTAGAGGTCACTAAAGCTAACACTACACTACCCACAATCCCCTGCTCTGACCCAGGGTTACTATAGGTCACTAAAGCTAACACTACACTACCCACAATCCCATGCTCTGACCCAGGGTTACTATAGGTCACTAAAACACTAGCAGTGAAGAAGGAATGAATTAACTGAAATAAAAACTAGAATGAAAAAAACTAACTAACTAAACTGTGTGTGTGTGTGTTTGTTTCTGCATGTGTGTGTGTGTGTGTGTCTCTGTGTGTGTATATGTGTGTGTATCTCTGTGTGTGTAGCTTCAGGTGTGCAGCGTCAGTGCAGCACGTTGTCTAATGATAAGAAGTTCCTGCTCGATATGCTTTACTCTAAAACCGCTGCAGCTCCTCTGAGCCCGACCGCTGCACCCGACACCACCGAAGAAGAAGGAGGAGCCTTCCTGCCAGGTGAGACACAGATTTACTTTAATATGATCTGTAAACTGTGAGTGGGTTTAATTTACTAATAGAGTCTTAAAATGTTCAATAAAAACCTTTAAATTTGACTTCTAGTTGATTTTTTACATCTGAGAGCTTTAAAGTCATCACATACACATTAATGTTAGTCTGACTGTACCTAATGTGGTCCAAGGAAGGAAGGAAGGAAAGATGGATGGAAGGAAGGAAAGAGGGAAGGAAGGAAGGAAGGAAGGAAGGAAGGAAGGAAGGAAGGCAGGAAAGATGGAAAGATGGAAGGAAGGAAGACAGGAAGAAAAGTGGGCCAGACTGGACTCCTCAGTGGGCCGGTTTTGGTCCACGGGCCTCATGTCTGATCCCTGATGTAAAGGGTTAAATAAAAAAGTCTCCATTAAAAGAATAAATCACATATTTAAAGTCTCTGTTCTGTTGGTTTTTATAATCCGAGTCAGAGTGAGACCTCTCTCTGTGTTTTCTCCTCTCAGCTGGAGGCGATCTGTCGGGTCGCGTGTCGGAGCGTCTCTCGAGCTTCCGGGCGCGCTCCGAGGAGCCGGCGGGTCGGAGCGAGAGCAGCGCCTCCCGCAGGGCGGAGCTGGAAGGACTGGAGGGTTCGGCTCAGGCAGCGCGTGCTCGGCTGGCCGAAGAACAGCAGGTCAGTCACCACAGAGACGCTCCACGAGTCACAGTTCGGGCTGGTTGACAACTTCATATGAAATCTCAGAAGTGGTGTCAGGGAGGCCTTCTGGCACCACTTATAATGAATCAACTGGTGGTTGGGGTTCTTGGATGCATGAAATGTGTTCCCCCAGTTTATGTCTCCCTCCGCAACAGCCAAGTCTCTAGTCCATGCCCTGGCCAGGGGTAGCCCTTCTTGCATGTGACTGATACCAGTCCTCTAGTGTCCGGTGTGGATAGCCAGTCCACGACAGGATGTGTCTGCAGCTTAGAGTCCGTTCTCACACCACCATCACTTTTTTTTTATTCAGGCACTTTATTCATTTTTTGTGCTGTTAATTAACTTTTAAAATCACGATTAATGGCGTTTTGAATTGCATGTTTAAAATCCTGTTATTTTCCATTTGAAGGCAGTTTTAAGCCCATAATGTAAAGCATTTCTTACCAGAGTGTCTTAACTGGGAATCAATCACGGCTCTGCTGCGACTCCCACACTCCAAAATGGTCCTTTGGTGGAGCTGAGGCTGGCTTGGCTGCACCTGGGTGTTTAGCGTGGAGGTGCTAACTCAAACTCCACGTACTCCGGTGGTAGTTAAACTCCGTTTGACACAGGTTGCATTTTACTTTTGACTTGTCAACTGAAGCGTCTGGAAGTGTTTTAAAGTTAAACAAGCCGTTCAAAAGTCCAGTAGCTCTCTTACTTTCCATCAGCGCGGTAGGTTTACTGCAGGAGGCCACTTCAAAGCATAGCGCTACAGCTAGAGGAGCCGTCTACGGGGGAGTAGAAGGGACAAAAAGGCTTGCAACATTAAAATGAGATTAAAAAAAATTAACGGGTAATGGATTGCATTAATCTAATCGAGATTAACGCGTTAACGCTGACAGCCCTAATCATTTTAGATTGTTTTCTTTTTTTTGACAATTTTTGTTGTTTTTTAAGGAAATAATCAGTAAATGACGTTTGATGTTATTGTGTCGTCCCAGAAGACTCGTCACCTCCGTCAGCAGAGCAGCATCGATGTGGAGACTCACTCCCGCCGGCTGGATGCGACCCAGATGACTCCGCTGGGTCCCGGAGGTCCTGCAGACGCTTGGGACCAGCTGCAGCCCAGCGCCGCCGCGCTGCGCATCAAAGACCTCGACTTCTCTGACCTGCTGGACGAGGAAGACATCGACGTCCTGGACATGGACGCCTTCGACTCCTCCTCCTCTTCCTCCTGCTTGGCTGGTATTCCTCCTCCACCTCCTCCTCCTCCTGGCTCGGGCCTAGCTCCTCCTCCTCCTCCCCCGCCTCCTCCTCCTCCTTCAGGTGGTGCAGGTCCTCCTCCTCCGCCTCCTCCTCCTCCTCCACCAGGAGCTCCTCCCCCTCCTCCTCCTCCTCCCATGGCGGGCTCCTCCTCCTCCTCCTCCTCGTCGCAGCAGAAGAAGAAGAAGACGGTGAAGCTGTTCTGGAAGGAGCTGAAACAAGCCGACGGGCCGAAGAAGTGTCGTTTCGGCCGCGGGACGGTTTGGGCGTCTCTGGACAAGGTGGCGGTGGACACGGCTAAACTCGAACACCTGTTTGAGTCCAAAGCCAAAGAGCTGGCCGTCGCCAAGGTAACCAGGCTGATGCAGCTTTGCTTGTCTGAATCTGTTTCCTGTCTGACATTCACACACTGAGAGGAAGGAAGGAAGGAAGGAAGGAAGGAAGGAGATGTATTAGTTAGAGTTTAAACCCTTTGATCAGCAGGTAGAGCGGTCGTCCAGCTATTGGAAGGTCGGTGGTTCGATTCCCGGCTCCTCCAGTCCACATGTTGATGAGCAAAGATACTTAAAATATAATATAATACACTTTATTGTCCCATTTAGGGAAATCTGTCTTGGACTCAGCAGCTGCTCCATAAAAGCCTCGACAGCTACAAAACATCAGCAGCCTTAACATCCCAACAACTATTACATAACATTACTGCACACATCCCATAATACTACACACAACACATACTGTACATACACCAATGGGATAAACACATGCTAAAAGATCGCCAAAATAAAAGCACTGTAAAATTATTGCACAATCTTCGGCCTTAAGCAGCGTTGTTCAGGAGTTTGATGGAACAAATGGTTGAGTCTGCAGTTAGTGTCTCTGTATCCTCTGGCCGTGGGGGGGGGGGGGCTCATATTATGGGATGGCTCAGTCACTGTCCTCTGGCCGAGGGGAGGAGCTCATATTATGGGATGGCTCTGATAGTTACTTCTTCCTGTCAGCTTCATGGCCGTGTGCACCAGACGACTGAGTTTAGTTTTCAGTTCATGAGCTCATGTAGAAGCAGAGTTTATCCAGCAGAGGGAGCTCTCACCTTTTACTCTGTAACATTCACTGTAGTACAGTTAGAGGTACTAGTACTTTACTGTAGTACAGTTAGAGGTACTAGTACTTTACTGTAGTACAGTTAGAGGTACTAGTACTTTACTGTAGTACAGTTAGAGGTACTAGTACTTTACTGTAGTACAGTAAGAGGTACTAGTACTTCACTGTAGTACAGTTAGAGGTACTAGTACTTTACTGTAGTACAGTTTGAGGTACTAGTACTTTACTGTAGTACAGTTTGAGGTACTAGTACTTTACTGTAGTACAGTTAGAGGTACTAGTACTCTACTATAGTACAGTTAGAGGTACTAGTACTCTACTGTAGTACAGTTAGAGGTACTAGTACTTCACTGTAGTACAGTAAGAGGTACTAGTACTTCACTGTAGTACAGTTAGAGGTACTAGTACTTCACTGTAGTACAGTTAGAGGTACTAGTACTTTACTGTAGTACAGTTTGAGGTACTAGTACTTTACTGTAGTACAGTTAGAGGTACTAGTACTCTACTATAGTACAGTTAGAGGTACTAGTACTATACTGTAGTACAGTTAGAGGTACTAGTACTTTACTGTAGTACAGTTTGAGGTACTAGTACTTTACTGTAGTACAGTTAGAGGTACTAGTACTTCACTGTAGTACAGTTAGAGGTAATAGTACTTTACTGTAGTACAGTTTGAGGTACTAGTACTTTACTGTAGTACAGTTAGAGGTACTAGTACTTTACTGTAGTACAGTTTGAGGTACTAGTACTTTACTGTAGTACAGTTTGAGGTACTAGTACTTTACTGTAGTACAGTTAGAGGTACTAGTACTCTACTATAGTACAGTTAGAGGTACTAGTACTATACTGTAGTACAGTTAGAGGTACTAGTACTTTACTGTAGTACAGTTTGAGGTACTAGTACTATACTGTAGTACTGTTAGAGGTACTAGTACTTTACTGTAGTACAGTTAGAGGTACTAGTACTTTACTGTAGTACAGTTAGAGGTACTAGTACTTCACTGTAGTACAGTTAGAGGTACTAGTACTTTACTGTAGTACAGTTTGAGGTACTAGTACTTTACTCTAGTACAGTTAGAGGTACTAGTACTTTACTGTAGTACAGTTTGAGGTACTAGTACTTCACTGTAGTACTGTTAGAGGTACTAGTACTTTACTGTAGTACAGTTTGAGGTACTAGTACTTTACTCTAGTACAGTTAGAGGTACTAGTACTATACTGTAGTACAGTTTGAGGTACTAGTACTTTACTCTAGTACAGTTAGAGGTACTAGTACTTTACTGTAGTACAGTTTGAGGTACTAGTACTATACTGTAGTACTGTTAGAGGTACTAGTACTGTACTGTAGTACAGTTAGAGGTAATAGTACTTTACTGTAGTACAGTTAGAGGTACTAGTACTTTACTGTAGTACTGTTAGAGGTACTAGTACTATACTGTAGTACAGTTTGAGGTACTAGTACTATACTGTAGTACAGTTTGAGGTACTAGTACTTTACTGTAGTACAGTTAGAGGTACTAGTACTATACTGTATTACTGTTAGAGGTACTAGTACTATACTGTAGTACTGTTAGAGGTACTAGTACTATACTGTAGTACAGTTTGAGGTACTAGTACTATACTGTAGTACAGTTTGAGGTACTAGTACTTTACTGTAGTACAGTTAGAGGTACTAGTACTATACTGTAGTACTGTTAGAGGTACTAGTACTGTACTGTAGTACTGTTAGAGGTACTAGTACTATACTGTAGTACAGTTAGAGGTACTAGTACTGTACTGTAGTACAGTTAGAGGTACTAGTACTTTACTGTAGTACAGTTTCAGGTTGCCATGGCAGCAGCAGAGATGATGTAGATCTGGTTTCTGCTGTGTTGATTATTGTCTGTTTGAACTCCAGAAAGGACCGGAGACCAAAAAGTCTGAGATTCTGGTTCTGGACCCGAAGAGGAGCAACGCCATCAACATCGGGATGACCGTCCTGCCGGCCGTTCACGTCATCAAGACCGCCATCCTCAACTTCGACGAGTTCGCCATCAGCAAGGAGGGCATCGAGGTACGGAGCACTTCCTGTTTTATCTGTCTGACCTGGTCCCACCCGGTCTGATCCAGTCTGACCCGGTCTCGGTATGATCCGGTCTGATTCTGCTCTGATCCGATCTGACCCGGTCTGATCCCGGTCCGACCCGGTCTCGGTCTGACTCGCTCTGACCCGGTCTGACCCAGTCTCGGTCGGATGTGGTCCCGGTCTGACCCGGTCTCGGTCTGATCCGATCCGACCCGGTCTAACAGTCCCGGTCTGACCCCCCTCCTCTCTGTCCCGAGCAGAAGATCCTGACCATGACTCCCACGGAGGAGGAGAAGCAGCGGATCCAGGAGGCCCAGCTGGCTCATCCTGAGGTTCCTCTGGGCACCGCGGAGCAGTTCCTGTGCAGCCTGGCCTCCATCAGCGCCTTGACCCCCCGCCTGCAGCTCTGGGCCTACAAGCTGAACTACGAGGCTCTGGAGAAGGTAAGAGACCCTGACCCGGACCCGGACCCGGACCCTGGGTAAGAGAGGGATGAACCCTGACTGAGCGGGAACTGTGTAGTTGTTCCAGGGGGGGGAGGGGGAGAGGGAGGGGGAGGGGGAGGGGGCAGCCGTGTTGATGACCCTCTGGAGCTCTTTCCTCTGAGCCTCTGTGCAGCTGGTGAACCAAAGACAGACCCAGTAAGTTAGGATGCTCTGGATGGAGGCTCGGTAGAAGGACACCAGCAGTTCCTGGTTGATGATGTTCTTCCTGACTATTCACAGGAAGTCTCTGCTGGGCCTTTTCCAGCAGCTCAGAGCTTTATTACGTTGATGTGTGAGGTCAAAACAATAAAAATGTTAAAATAAAAACCAAAAACAGAGCACACGTTAGCTAAGGAGAAGTCAGCTGACACATCGCTGCTTTGGTCACTTTAATAAATCAGAGCAGCACATCGTAACCAGAGACTTTCACTGTTTAACGTAGGCATGGGCTGGTTACCAGTTTCAAGGTATACCACAGTATGAAAACGTCACGGTTTCAAAACCACTAAAAAAAACCACACTGTTCCTGTGGTATGATACAGTCTGTGGGTATGATACAGTCTGTGGGTATGATACAGTCTGTGGTATGATACAGTCTGTGGGTATGATACAGTCTGTGGTATGATACAGTCTGTGGGTATGATACAGTCTGTGGGTATGATACAGTCTGTGGTATGATACAGTCTGTGGGTATGATACAGTCTGTGGTATGATACAGTCTGTGGTATGATACAGTCTGTGGTATGATACAGTCTGTGGTATGATACAGTCTGTGGTGTGATACAGTCTGTGGTATGATACAGTCTGTGGGTATGATACAGTCTGTGGGTATGATACAGTCTGTGGTATGATACAGTCTGTGGTATGATACAGTCTGTGGGTATGATACAGTCTGTGGGTATGATACAGTCTGTGGATATGATACAGTCTGTGGGTATGATAGTCTGTGGGTATGATACAGTCTGTGGGTATGATACAGTCTGTGGGTATGATACAGTCTGTGGTATGATACAGTCTGTGGGTATGAGCGGGGTTTTTTTTAATGTGACGTCTGGTCAGAGAGAGAGTGGAGGTCCCTCAGGTCGCGTGCAGCTGTAGCGTGAAGTCCAACCCCTCCCGTACTCCGGTTGCTGTTACAAGCAGGTAGCTCTGCAGGCTGTTGTAGCGTGAAGTACAACCCCTCCCGTACTCCGGTTGCTGTTACAAGCAGGTAGCTCTGCAGGCTGTATGACGGCTGAAGGAGGCGAGAC
The DNA here is from genome assembly GCA_021039105.1 of Scomber colias. NCBI lineage: Eukaryota > Metazoa > Chordata > Actinopteri > Scombriformes > Scombridae > Scomber > Scomber colias. The sequence goes on from JAJDFG010000678.1 coordinate 26,338, forward strand.
CCCCAAACTTTCCCCCCCGTCTAAAAGGACCAAGTCGACTGTATTTATACTTCGGCTACCGTCAAAAGACAGACGGCTGCGGCTCAGAGGAAGAAGATAACGGACAGTAGCAGCGCAAGGAGGAAATACATCCAATATGATGTTGAGCAAGTCTCCAAAAACTGTTGATTCAGTTTTAAGCTCCTGCTGCATTTATGTTCTGATCTTGAGCCACAGGTTAGGTGATTGCATTTATTTGCATTTTGTGTTTTTTTCCTCACTAAAAATAATTAATTTATGTCGTGACTTGAGCTGCAGGTTTAGCCTCAGACTGCATTAAGGACTGCACTCATTATTTTTAATTATATTTATTTAGAAAGAATTTGGTTATTTTTTATTTTAAATACATATTTACTAATGTTCGATCATGTTCTATATATGTTTAAAAATAAAAGACTGATCAATGGAGTTGTGTTTTTCTTTTATTGTTATGGTTTTAAATACAGACATTTCAAAATATCACATTTTATAGCCGTAATCATAAAACCGTGAAACAGGAAGTTGACTGTGTGACGTGGTGCAGAAACAGGAAGTTGACTGTTTGACGTCCTGCAGAAACAGGAAGTTGACTGTTTGACGTGCTGCAGAAACAGGAAGTTGACTGTGTGACGTGGTGCAGAAACAGGAAGTTGACTGTGTGACGTGGTGCAGAAACAGGAAGTTGACTGTGTGACGTGCTGCAGAAACAGGAAGTTGACTGTGTGACGTGCTGCAGAAACAGGAAGTTGACTGTGAGTGTGTCGCCCCCTGCAGGAGATCGCAGAGCCGCTGTTCGACCTGAAGCTGGGCATGGAGCAGCTGGCGTCCAATCAGACCTTCAAGAGGATCCTCGCCACGCTGCTCGCCATCGGAAACTTCCTCAACAGCTCCAACGTGAGAATAAAATGACCTGTTAGAACTGAGAAGCAGATTTATTAGAGTCAGAGATCAATGAGTCCGGTAGCCGTGTGAATGTTAGAGTCTGAGGTGAAGATGTTAAATGTGTTAAATGAGTTTTGTCTTCAGGACATTTGAAGCTTTCTGTGTGAAAACTCTGCAGATGTTTGATCCAGAACATGTGGAATATTGATCCCAGTATTGATCTCAGTATTGATCTCTGCAGGGAACCAATCAGAAACAAACACACTGTGGTATAATAAGAGAAATACACAAGAACAAACATTTTATAAGCTTTATTAAATATTTCACCTCAATAAAACAAGATCAAATGAATCAAAGATAAACATGAAAATCAGAGCAGCAATACTTCCAGATATGATGAAATAAATCTAACACACACACACACACACACACACACACACACACAGAGATATACACACACACACACACACACACACACATGTTCATATATATTATACATGTTTATATGAACACATACAGCGACACGCTGAACGGCTCACTGTGGAAACCTCTAATCTGTGTTTGGAGTCAAAACACTTTATCTACTGATTTAATCTGTGTGTGTGTCTGTGTGGGTCTCTGTGTGTGTGTGTGTGTGTGTGTGTGTGTGTGTGCGTGTGTGTGTGTGTGTGTGTCTCTCTGTGTGTGTGTGTGTGTGTGTGTGTGTGTGTGTGTGTGTGTGTGTGTGCAGGCTAAAGGCTTTGAGCTGGGTTACCTGGAGAAGGTGGTGGAGGTGAAGGACACGGTTCACCGTCAGTCTCTGCTGCATCACACCTGCATCCAGGTGGTGGATAATTACCCAGAATGCTCTGATGTCTACTCAGAGATCCCCGCCATCACCCGCTCCGCCAAGGTAACTCTACTGTACTCTACTGTACTATACTGTACTCTACTCTACTGTACTCTACTGTACTATACTGTACTCTACTCTACTGTACTCTACTGTACTATACTGTACTCTACTCTACTGTACTGTACTCTACTGTACTGTTCTCTACTGTACTGTTCTCTACTCTACTCTACTGTACTCTACTGTACTCTACTCTACTCTACTGTACTCTACTGTACTCTACTGGACTCTACTGGACTCTACTGTACTGTACTCTACTCTACTGGACTCTACTGTACTCTACTGGACTCTACTGTACTGTACTCTACTCTACTGGACTCTACTCTACTGTACTATACTGTACTGTACTGTACTCTACTCTACTGTACTCTACTCTACTCTACTGGACTGTACTCTACTGTACTGTACTCTACTCTACTGTACTGTACTCTACTGTACTGTACTGTACTGTACTCTACTCTACTGTACTCTACTGTACTCTACTCTACTGTACTGTACTCTACTGTACTGTACTCTACTGTACTGTACTCTACTCTACTGTACTCTACTGTGCTCTACTGTACTCTACTGTACTCTACTGGACTGGACTCTACTGTACTCTACTGTACTCAGGTGTCTCATATTTTGGGTTCTGTCTCCAGGTGGACTTCGAGCTGCTCTCGGAGAACCTGGTGCAGCTGGAGAAACGCTGCAAAGCATCATGGGACAATCTGAAGGTGGTGGCGAAGCACGAAACGAAGGCCGTGCTGAAGAACAAGATGACCGACTTCCTGAAGGACTGTACGCAGAGGATCATCATCCTGAAGGTGGTCCACAGGAGGGTCATAAACAGGTACACACACACACACACATATGCGTTTTTACTACCTCGTGGGGACTCCTGACTGGGGTCCAGCCTTTCTAAAGGGTCTAGAGACATAATTTTATTGGAACAATAAAATGACTTGAAATATCAACAACTCACATAAATTTGAAACCTGAATTTTGCCCCCCCCTCGTTGGGACCCGTAATGCTAACGCCTATTAGCATACAGTTAACATCACTGTTAGCCACAGTACAATTCATATTCAGTATTTGAACAAATGTTGGATTGAAACCCAGGGGGCTAATCGCTAAGCTAATATGCTAATACAAAGCTAACATGCTAATATACACACTTACACACTGCAGTACCGTGTGTGACCTCTGGGGTTCACACACACAGTCAGGAAAACCAACCCTGTGGGGACCAGGCCTATCAGGAGGCTGTTTGCTATTGATTCCAATGCTCGTTGCCATGGAAACCAGGAGTCGGTCCCCACGGGAAAAATCGGTCCCCACCGGTTAATAATATTTCAGGTTTCGGTACACCAGGATAGAAAAACGCACACACACACTAACTTCCTGTCTCCCCTGCAGGTTCCACTCCTTCCTGCTGTTCCTGGGTCAGCCGTCTTCCTCCATCAGAGACATGAAGGTGACGAGCTTCTGTCGCATCGTGAGCGAGTTCTCTCTGGAGTACCGAACCACCAGAGAACGAGTCCTGACCCTGAAACGCAAGCGGGCCGCCCACCGGGAGAGGACCAAGACCCGCGGCAAGATGATCACCGAGGTACCCTTCCCAGTGCTCCCAGTGCTTCCAGTGCTCCTAGAGTTCCCAGTGTTCCCCAGTGTTCCCAGTGTTCCCAGTGTTCCTATAGTGTTCCTAGAGCTCCCAGCCCAGTGCTCCCAGTGTTCCTAGAGCTCCCAGTGCTCCCAGTGTTCCTAGTGTTTCCAGTGTTCCCCAGTGTTCCCAGTGTTCCCCAGTGTTCCCATTGTTCCCCAGTGTTCCCAGTGTTCTCTAGTGTTCCCCAGTGTTCCTAGTGCTCCCAGTGTTCCCAGTGTTTCCAGTGTGTTCCCAGTGTTCCTAGTGTTCCCAGTGTTCCCAGTGTTCCCAGTGTTTCCAGTGTGTTCCCAGTGTTCCTAGAGCTCCCAGTGCTCCCAGTGTTCCTAGAGCTCCCAGTGCTCCCAGTGTTCCTAGAGTTCCCAGTGTTCCTAGTGTTTCTATAGTGTTCCCATTGTTTCCAGTGTTCCTAGTGTTCCCAGTGTTCCTATAGTGTTCCCATTGTTCCCAGTGTTCCTAGTGTTCCCAGTGTTCCTATAGTGTTCCCAGTGTTCCCAGAGTTCCTATAGTGTTCCCAGTGTTCCTATAGTGTTCCTAGTGTTCCTAGTGTTCCCAGTGCTCCTCGTGTTCCCAGACGCTGTTTCCTATCAGGCTCTGATCTTCTTCTTCTTCTGTCCTCTTTCAGACTGAGAAGTTTTCGGGGGCGGTGCCTCGCCCGGACAGCCCCTCCCCCGTCTCCATGGCAGCGGAGGCAGCGACGGGTCAAGAGGAGGAACACGAGAACATGAAGAACCTTCTGATCAGCAGCAGCAACGATCCGAGCACGGAGCAGAGAGGAGGCCTGAGACGATCCAGAGCCGTCCGCAGTAAGAGATCAATACTGTCCATAGACTGTATAAAAATAGACGTATAGAAACAGACGTAACATCCGTGACGTCACCCATTGGTTTGTGGACTGCTGCTCGGAAGCCAATAGTTTCTAATCTAGGCAGCGCCATCTTGAACATTTCAGGTGCATGCTGGGAAAAATAAAAACACGGATTCTACTTATATGGGCATGAGGCGGGACCATGGGCGGAGCGGGGAGGTTGCTATGGTTACGAGGGCTGGATCTCGAGGACATTGGTCCATCAACCTGTCAATCAGGACGTAGCCACGCCCTAATGCATACCCTGCTTTATCATCACATATAAAATCAGGGAGGCCAAAATGTCCCAAATGAACATCATACTGCATTGAAGAAGGCTTTAAACTAGCGATTGAGACCATAAACACATTTTGAAAACGTTTACTGAGGTTAGAAATCAAGTGAGAAGTTGGTGAATTCTCCATTGACTTGTATAGAGACGGTCGCCCCCTGGTGGCCTTTTGATAGAATGCAGCTCTAAGTTACTTCTCCATTGACTTGTATAGAGACGGTCGCCCCCTGGTGGCCTTTTGATAGAATGCAGCTCTAAGTTACTTCCTGGTTGGCTTCTTTTCAGAGGACCGGAGCTCCCCGCCTGGTATTGTCTGACTGATCCAGTAACAGCAGAGTTATTATAGTTTGACTTTAGTAACCCCGCTTCAGGCTCAGGGTCACGTTGTGTTTCTGGTCCTCAGGTCTCGGCAGAGTGAGTCCTCCTCAGATGTCGGTTGCCAAGGACGACGGGACGAGTTCCCAGGACGACCACACAGACGAGATCATGGACCGGCTGGTTAAATCCGTTACCCAGAATCCTTCAGACCGAGCGTCCAGCCCCAAAACACGCAAACGCTCCCGACTCAACAGGAAGTCACGTGAGTCTCTGCTTCAAATAACTTCAAAATAAAAGTACAATCAGCCACTGGGGTGTAGAATAGATGAATAAATAAATAGACTAATAATAATAATCAATACATATAGATGATTAATTATTACACACCTCAGGTTCATGGTGTTCAGTTTTCATCTCATCCTCCCGTCTGCAGACCCTAACCCTCTGTATGTGTGTGTGTGTGTGTGTGTGTGTGTGTGTGTGTGTGTGTGTGTGTGTGTGTGTGTGTGTGTGTGTGTGTGTGTGTGTGTGTGTGTGTGTGTGTGTGTGTGTGTGTGTGTGTGTGTGTGTGTGTGTTTCTGTGTGTGTGTGTTTCAGTGAGGAGGACTCTGAAGAGCGGTCTGGGTGTGGACGTGGTTCAGGCTCTGGGACTCAACAATAAGAGCGGAGAGCGGCTGTGATCCATCAGATCCATCACACCGATCAGCTGATCAGCGATCACACCGATCAGCTGATCAGTGAACACACCGATCAGCTGATCAGTGAACAGACCGATCAGCTGATCAGTGAACAGTACTGATTATTGATTATTGATCAGAGGAGACAACACGAGGAGCAGATCCTGTTCATCTTTGTGTTTCGACTCAAAGGGAAGAAAAAACCTGCTGTTTTGGTTTTCTGTGGTTCTCTAAACGTTCTCTAATGTTCTCTAAACGTTCTCTAACGTTCTCTAATGTTCTCTAAACGTTCTCCTTTAGACACAGAGGTACATTCAACACATTTAGTTCATTATAAACACAACGAGCACGTTCACACTAAACATGTTTAACTTCCTGTCGTCCTCCTCGTCTGTTTTAACTGTTCCTTCTTTCCTCCCTTCCTTCCTTCCTTCCTTCCTTCTTCCCTCCCTCCCTCCCTCCTTTCCTTCCTCCCCCCTTTAATTCCTTCTTCCTCCCTCCCTCCTTCCTTCCTCCTTTCCTTCCTCCCTCCCTCCTTCCTTCCTCCCTCCTTTCCTTCCTCCCTCCTTCCCTCCCTCCTTTCCTTCCTTGACTCAAGGACAACAGGAGGGTTAAACAGGTTGATTAAAGGAGCAGTCTGCTGTTTCCTGCTTCCTGTTTCCTGCTTCCTGTTTCCTGTTCAGACTCAAACCAACACGTTCTGTCCTTTTTAATCACTAACAGGAAGAAGTGTTTGTTTCATAGTTAATAAAGTAAATCAGGATGTTTGTGGATGACTGTTGGTTTGAGTTTGAACATGAAGGAAAACACAAGTTCATTTATTTATTGAGAAACTGAAGATAAAGAAATAAAAGTTATAGAAAGTTAAACATGATGAAACTGTTTATTAAGTGTTTGAACATCTGTTTCTGGAGCTTTCTGTCGTATCACATGATCTTCCTCACAACACAAACACCAGTTTAAAGATGTTTCCTGTTACACAAAAAGTCCACAAACACAAAAATCACATCGGGGTGTGTGTGTGTGTGTGTGTGTGTGTGTGTCTATGTGTGTGTGTCTCTGTGTGTGTGTGTGTCCGTGTGTGTGTTTCTGTGTCTCTGTGTGTGTGTGTGTGTCCGTGTGTGTGTTTCTGTATCTATGTGTGTGTGTGTGTCTCTGTGTGTGTTTATGTATGTGTGTGTGTGTGTGTTCAGTTCAGGTGTGTCTCTGTCTGTGTGTGTGTCTGTGTGTGTGTGTTTATATGTGTGTCTGTATGTGTGTGTGTGTGTTCAGTTCAGGTGTGTCTATGTGTGTGTGTGTGTGTGTTCAGTTCAGGTGTGTCTCTGTGTGTGTGTGTGTGTGTGTGTGTGTGTGTGTGTTCAGTTCAGGTGTGTCTCTGTCTGTGTGTGTGTGTGTGTGTGTGTGTGTGTGTGTGTGTGTATTCAGTTCAGGTGTTTTTCTGCTGCAGGTATAAAGTTTCTCCTCTAATCCTCCGGACTGAAACGATGACTCTGTTTTATAGAAATATTAAATTTTACATTGAATGTGTTTCAGATATTATTAATAAAAAGTTTTGAATAAAGAGAAACAACTTCGTCTCCTCTGATTTTATTTAGAGACGATAAAACAGGAAGCTTGAAGAAAACTAGAAGAGATTTATTATATTATCATCATCTAACAGTCATAGTCACTTCCTGCTGACGTGACAGTCATCCTCACTTCCTGCTGACGTGACAGTCATCCTCACTTCCTCATCCTCACTTCCCGCTGATGTGACAGTCGTCCTCACTTCCCGCTGATGTGACAGTCATCCTCACTTCCCGCTGATGTGACAGTCATCCTCACTTCCCGCTGATGGTAACAGTCATCCTCACTTCTTCATCCTCACTTCCCGCTGACGTGACAGTCATCCTCACTTCCTCATCCTCACTTCCCGCTGATGTGACAGTCATCCTCACTTCCCGCTGATGTGACTGTCATCCTCACTTCCCGCTGATGTGACAGTCGTCCTCACTTCCCGCTGATGTGACAGTGGTCCTCACTTCCCGCTGATGTGACTGTCATCCTCACTTCCTCATCCTCACTTCCCGCTGATGTGACAGTCGTCCTCACTTCCCGCTGATGTGACAGTCATCCTCACTTCCCGCTGATGGTAACAGTCATCCTCACTTCTTCATCCTCACTTCCCGCTGACGTGACAGTCATCCTCACTTCCTCATCCTCACTTCCCGCTGATGTGACAGTCATCCTCACTTCCCGCTGATGTGACTGTCATCCTCACTTCCCGCTGATGTGACAGTCGTCCTCACTTCCCGCTGATGTGACAGTGGTCCTCACTTCCCGCTGATGTGACTGTCATCCTCACTTCTTCATCCTCACTTCCCGCTGATGTGACAGTGGTCCTCACTTCCCGCTGATGTGACAGTGGTCCTCACTTCCCGCTGATGTGACAGTGGTCCTCACTTCCCGCTGATGTGACTGTCATCCTCACTTCCCGCTGATGTGACAGTCGTCCTCACTTCCCGCTGATGTAACAGTCATCAGTGATGATGCTGCTGCTGATGATGATGATGATGATGATGGTGATGATGTTGATGCTGCTGATGGTGATGGTGATGATGCTGATGCTGATGCTGATGTTGCTGGTGATGATGATGGTGATGATGGTGGTGATGATGGTGATGGTGATGATGCTGATGGTGATGTTGCTGCTGATGGTGATGATGATGCTGATGTTGATGCTGCTGATGCTGATGGTGATTTTTTGTTGATGATGTTGTTTCCGTTCATGTTGATGATGATGATGATGCGGTTCTGGTCCCGGTCCAGGTCATGGTCCTGGTTCTGGTCCCGGTCCTGAACAGGCTGCGGTCCGCCTTCACACCTGCAAACGAATCCAGATCGGTCCGGTTCCCTGATCTTCCGGTAGGTCTGAGTCCTTGATGCTTTAGACCAAACACTGATCTCTAAACCTTCATCTTATAGAGTCAGGGTTGCCACCCCTCTCTGAGTGAGGGGAGGGGGTTACTGATGTTGATGACGGGTTAGGTTAGGTTGATGATGATGATGATGTTGATGACGATGACGATGATGTTGATGCTGATGCTGGGGGGTATTCCAGAAAGCGGGTTATATGGAAAACTCAGAGTATGTTCACCCTGAGATAAGGAAACTCTGTGTTATCCGTTCCAGAAAGAGAGGTAACTGGAACTCTGAGTCCGTCACCATGGTAACTGACTCTGTGAACATAACCTGCTCGCTAGCAGGTTTTCTTTAAGAACCCCCCCCCCCCCCCCAAAAAGCGCGAAAAGTGACAACCGCGCCAAAGAGCATCCCATTGCATCATTGCATGACACATTTCAGTCAACATGTCAAAGAGGAAGGCCGATGATCCCAAACAGGATCAATTACATCTTTCTTTAAAAGAACACCTGCTACATCAACCTCGGAGTCAGAGAACGATGTGAGAGGGCGGGACAAGGTGTGGAGAGAGAGGATGGGACGGCAGGTGGAGGAAGACTGAAAAACACGGCACATCTGGATGGGACCCAGATTGGGCTGCCGACCCCAAGTACAAGGCTTGGCTGTACTAAACGGATTTAGGTGAGTTTCTAATAATAACTTGTTCCATTAGTTTGCTCTCTATATGTCAGCGTGTGTGCTTTTGACATTGATGTGCGCGCTTGTCTGTTTCTCTGCACACTGCCGGATGATTTTACACTTTTCATTCAAATAAGATGACGTAGCTGCCACAGATGTTTATTTTCATCTATGAGACCTACATTTATCTTCCCAAAGGAAGCTAGCCAGCCCGTGTTTAATCTCCACAAAGCTGCAGGTAAATGAATCGACTCGTGTTCTTCTACCGGTATGATGGTGAAGTTTTGACCGCAGATCACCTCAGCAGACCCGGGCTGGGCTGCTCCGCCGCTCCGCTACAGGTGCGGCTGGTCTGGACTCCTCCCACTACGTCAGAGCAAATGTACAAACAAGCGTTATTTGGAGAAACTGGCGACATAACGGAACTAAACGGTACTTTCTCATACTTAAAAGCTTTAAAAGCTGATGTTACCGGCGCTATAGCGGAATTTAAAACAGAGTTACGGCGGTTTCCAGTTAGCCATAGCGAGGGTATGTTCGCTTCCTGTTTTCAAAATAAAAGCACCAACTCTATCGTTATTGTTTTCTTAATAATAAAAGGCAACGTGTTTTATTTTGTGAAAATGACCGGAAGTGCGTTACTCGCTACGGCTAACTTGAGTGGCTCCGAATTCGCAGGAACAAAACTTTAAGCAGATGTTATTTGGACAAATTAGCGTCACATTGTGGATCTAAAGGGCTACTTTACTTTCTCGCCTAAAAGGGTTAGACGTGGATAAAGTGAGTATATTTACAGAGTTAGAGCTAAAATAAAATCCGGCACCGGACCTGGCAACCCGACTGCTGGAATTACTTTTTGGTTGTTGCGACTACGATCTCGAGACATTAGATGGCGCTGTTCTGCTCATTCTACATATCCTACCTTTAACCATGCCTTTAACTTATAAGAAGCTAAACAGAAGAGAGAGAAGAGCATACATTTGTTCTTTTATTTCCACTGTGGTTAACAACAACAACCAATAGTCAGCAGCGCCCTCTGCTGACTAGTGCACAAGTGCAGCTCAAAACATCACAATAAACTGGTTTACACCACAAAACTCATTAAATAGAAAATGATGTTTGGTGCCAAAATGAAACAAAGCATTTACAAATAAAGTAAAATACCTTGTTGAGAGATTCTTGAGTCCTTAAAGTCTTTGAACGTCCTTTTGACTGTCTGCCTTTGCTTCATACATCAATAATTACAACTTTAACTTTTAAGTCATCTGTGTACATTATATTTTTACAACTATTTTTACAAGATATGAACTTTGAACTATGCATCATGAACAAAGTATTTATGCAAAAGCACTTACATGTATTAGATTGAAACATGAATAGAGCTGCATGCTGCTCATTGGATCCTGACAGTAACAACAGAGTCAACTGAGACTAATCAATGAATCATGTAGAAGGAAAAATAACGGAGTGTTTGAGTCTGAGACAGATCTGCTTCACAGTGCAGAGTGTGTGTGATGTTTGATTTCAGCAGCTGATCTTCAGTCAGCAGAGTTTCTGTCCACAGGAGAGACTCTCCCTCCTACAGAGGAACCAGAGAGACTCTCCGTCCTACAGAGGACACAGAGAGACTCTCCCTCCTACAGAGGACACAGAGAGACTGAAGAACCAGACCAGACTCCAAACCCAGCATATAGAGGTTCAGTGAATGTGGTGTTGAAGGTGTGGAGGTGGATCAGTGTGTCAGAGGAGACTCTGTATAAGGACAGAGTGCCAGCAGGACAGTCCACATACACTGCCACTCTGTGAGAGACAGAGGACGAGGAGGAGGTGGAGGAGGAGGAGATGGATGTTTTTCTCTTATTGTGCCAGACATAGTAACGACCATCATCATCAGAGCAGCTCAGACTCCAGGACTGATCATTCTCTCCAAACAAACAGCCATAACTGTGTCCTTTCCTGCTGATTCTTCTGTAACTCACTGATAAAAAAACTCTGCCTCTGCACTCAACCTCCCAGTAACAGCGACCAGTCAGATCATTTCTACACAGCAGCTGAGGCCAGTAGTCAAATCTGTCTGGATGATCAGGATATGACTGAACCTCCTCCACACGTGTCACCTTCCTGCTGTTATCAGACAGTTTGAGGTTTCTGTGCATTGTGTTTGGATCCAGTTCCAGTTCACAGGCATCTGATGGAGAGAACGAGACACAATACAGCTGCAGTTTATCATCTGTTGATTTATTAACTACTTTACTGAAACCATTCAAACTTAAACCATCTCCATGACAACTGAGACACTCCATCACTGAGGAAGACCATGAGTTGTGACTGAAAGCTTTGGACATACAGAGTAAGTGAACCTTTAACAGTTCAGTTAGAACATGAACAGTCAACATGACAGTGATATTCAGTAATATTCATGTTTTTTCATGTGTTTGGTGTAAAGTGAAGGTCTTTGCACATCAAGTCTGTTATTTTCATCTCAAACTGTCGTCTGTTACAAACACATTTTAGTCCAAATGCTCCAAACAGCTGAAGTCAGTATGAATGAATGAACTTTATCTGCAGGGGAGACATGAGGGACATTTTGGAGCAGGTAGGGCCACCATGTGGACATTTATAAAACATTTCTCTTTTAACTCCTGAACTGTGACCAACAGAAGGAAATTTCTGTTTCATGGATTCATTGGTTCAAGATAAATGTCAGTTTAGGCCACGCCCATTTCTGCCAAAACACATTTTCCATCATTTTGAACTTTTTTCACTTCTTTTACATATTTCATCCAGTTTTTCTCAAAGTTCTCATGAATCAAACTGAAAACACACTCACACTTCCTCAGACCAGGTTTCAGTCTCTGCAGTCCACCATGGTCCATCCTGGAGGAAGAGACAAAGACACAATCAGCTTCATACACCTTCACTCATATCCACCATTAAACATGAACCAGAGTCCCTCAGTTAGTCAGAGTGTCCGTCCGTCTGTCCACACCTGAGAGTGTCCATCTGTCTGTCCATACCTGAGAGTGTCCAGTCTCCAGTGTGTATCCTTCAGTCCAGCAGACAGAAGCTTCTCTCCTGAGTCTCCTGGATGATTGTAGCTCAGGTCCAGCTCTCTCAGATGGGAGGGGTTGGCACTCAGAGCTGAGGCCAGAGAAGCACAGCCTCCCTCTGTGATCAGACATCCTGACAGACTGAACAAACACAACAGTTCATCTTAAAGCTTAAGCTTAAAAAGATTCTCAACTCAATAAACAGGATTTTGTCCATCGGGCCTTTACGTTGACACTCAGCGCCCCCTGCTGTATGTTGGTGTCATGCTGATACATTTTAGGTTAGTAGAAGGAGAGAAATCACATGTTGTTGCTGGAGGCTGAAACTGCTGAAGCTCAGAGTTTAATCTGAATCTATTTTACTTTGGCAGAAGAAATGTCTTTAAAGTTAAATATTGTTTGACATTTTGATAGAAAGAAGATTTAGATTATATTCACTGTGACTTAATTGACCAATTTAACATCTTCCATCATGTTTCTGATTTCGTTTCATTGAGTTTTTAATCATTAAATTTGAAGGGAAAAAAGATTATATGACGAATTCATGCACATTGACACTTCATTGAAGAATAAATGACAGAAACATTTATCCTGATTCACATGTTGGTGTTAAAGGAGCTTTATTATAGACGGAGAGACAACACACTCAGCACCAGATCTGCCTCCAGAGGGGACTGTGAGGTGCAGTTCAGACGTAGCCATATAGGCCAAAACTCATTAACTGTCAAGGGCAGTGAATGTTGGAATAGTCTCCCAACTCCGAACAGAGATAGTTCTACTTTTACTGCATTTAAAAAACATCTTATAGAATGGTTATTGTCCCACCAAATTTGCACCCATGAATAACACACTGACTAGCACTTTAATACAGTATTACGGTAGCCCTTATTTCTCACTGTATCCCATCCTTTACTGTATCCTATGGTATAATTGCTGCTGATCATCATTGTGCCTTCTTTTATATTTATGCAGGTGACAATACCATGCAGCGTTATGGCTAGCTGCGTGGTATTGTTATCTGTTGTCTGTAGCTTATCCTTTACTGTAACTTATTGTATAATTGCTGCTAACATTGTGCCTTCTTTTATATTTTTATATATTCTAAGTTGTTGTTTGTTTTTATGGTATGTCTGTCTTTTAATGTGAGGATTACGGGTGGAAATTAGCCTTGAGCTAAACCTGGTATATTTACCTGACGTCATTGCACCAATTGTCCATTAATATGCATTGTCCTCGGCAAATAAACAATATAAATAATAATTTACTGTAAACTTGATATGAAAACACTTCAGTTCAGACAGTACACTAAATCTCTTTAGTATCAAAAACTCTTCAAGTAAACTAGAAACTAGGTGATGCTAAAACATTTTATATACACAGTAATTAAACTGACCTGAGAGTTTCCAGTCCACAGTGTGGACTCTCCAGTCCAGCAGAGAGACACTTCACTCCTGAATCCTGCAGGTTGTTGTTACTCAGGTCCAGATCTCTCAGACTAGAGGACTGGGAGCTGAGAACTGAGGACAGAGCTGCACAGCTTCTCTCTGACAGGTTACAGTCCGCTAGTCTGGAGAAGAATCAGCAGAATAAAAGAAAACTATTGTAAATTTTACTTTAACAAAGATTAAACTACATTGATCTGGATAGTTGTGTGTGCACCTACAGAGCTTTGTTGGAGGCTTTGACCACTGGCAGCAGCCTCAGAAGAGCCTCCTCTGAAGCAGAGTATTTCTTCAGGTCAAACACATCCAGATCTTTTTCTGATGACAGTAAGATGAAGACTAGAGCTGACCACTGAGCAGGAGACAGTTTATGTGTGGAGAGACTTCCTGATCTCAGGTACTGTTGGATCTCCTCCACTAGAGAACGATCATTCAGTTCATTCAGACAGTGGAACAGATTGATGCTTCTCTCTGCAGACACATTCTCACTGATCTTCTTCTTGATGTACTCAACTGTTTTCTGATTGGTCTTTGAGCTACTTCCTGTCTGTGTCAGCAGACCTCGTAGAAGAATCTGATTGGTCTGCAGTGAAAGACCCAGGAGGAAGCGGAGGAACAAGTCCAGGTGTCCATTTGGACTCTTTAAGGCCTCGTCCACAGCACTCTGGTAGAAACGGGTTGATTTGTCTTTAAGGACTTCAGAACACCTCGATGTTGTTTGTTTTGCTGTCAGCAGATTGACTCCAGACTTGATGAATGTCAGATGGACATGAAGAGCAGCCAGAAACTCCTGAACACTCAGATGGACGAAGCAGAACACCTTGTCCTGGTACACCCCTCTCTCCTCTTTAAAGACCTGTGTGAACACTCCTGAGTACACTGAGGCTGCTCTGATATCGATGCCACACTCTGTCAGGTCTGATTCATAGAAGATCAGGTTGCCTTTCTGCAGCTGCTCAAAAGCCAGTTTTCCCAGAGACTCAATCATCTTCCTGCTCTCTGGACTCCAGTGTGGATCTGTCTCAGCTCCTCCATCATACTTGACCTTCTTCAGTTTGGATTGAACCACCAGGAAGGAGATGTACATCTCAGTCAGGGTCTTGGGCAGCTCTCCTCTCTTTCTTCTTTTCAACACATCCTCCAGAACTGTAGCAGTGATCCAGCAGAAGACTGGGATGTGGCACATGATGTGGAGGCTTCGTGATGTCTTGATGTGGGAGATGATGGTTCTGGCCTGCTTCTCATCTCTGAATCTCTTCCTGAAGTACTCCTCCTTCTGTGGGTCAGTGAACCCTCTGACCTCTGTCACCATGCCGACACACTCAGGAGGGATCTGATTGGCTGCTGCAGGTCGTGTGGTTATCCAGAGGCGAGCAGAGGGAAGCAGTTTTCCCCTGATGAGATTGGTCAGCAGCACATCCACTGAGGTGGACTCTGTAACATCAGTCAGGATCTCAGTGTTGTGGAAGTCCAGAGGAAGTCGACACTCATCTAGACCGTCAAAGATGAACACAACCTGGAACTCTTCAAACCTGCAGATTCCTGCTTCTTTGGTTTCAGTAAAGAAGTGATGAACAAGTTCCACCAAGCTGTACTTTTTCTCTTTCACCACATTCAGCTCTCTGAAAGTGAATGGAAATGTGAAGTGTATGTCCTGGTTGGCTTTGTCTTCAGCCCAGTCCAGAGTGAACTTCTGTGTTAAGACTGTTTTCCCAATGCCAGCCACTCCCTTTGTCATCACTGTTCTGATTGGTTCATCTCTTCCAGGTGAGGCTTTAAAGATGTCTTCTTGTCTGATTGTTGTTTCTGGTCTGTCTGGTTTCCTGGATGCTGTTTCAATCTGTCTGACCTCATGTTCATCATTGACCTCTGCAGTCCCTCCCTCTGTGATGTAGAGCGGTGTGTAGATCTGATTCAGAAGGGTTGGGTTTCCTGCTTTAGCGATCCCCTCAAACACACACTGGAACTTCTTCTCCAGGTTAGACTTGAGTTTACGTCGACACTTTGCAGTACGAGCTCCTGAATGAACAAACAACAAATGAAATCAGTGAGTGGATCCTACAGAAAGTCTAGAAATCTGAACATGTAAGTGTGTCTGTGTAGTTTTTCCTCCTCCATCAGTTTTATTCAGCTCATCAGTGGAGGACAAACAGCCTCTGATCTGATGCAGATGTGTGCAGCATATTTACAGCAGAGTTTGAAATATAAACCTCTCCCATGTTGCCTCCATTTCCTCTCCATCATGTTAAATCTGTTAAAATCCTCTTACTGTGCTGCAGACGCTCAGCCAGCTCCTCCTGCTTCATTCTCCTCAGGAAGTGCACTGTGATCTTCAGAAATGCCTCTCTGCTGTTCCTCCTCTGCTCTTCCTCCTCACCGTCCAACACCTCCTCATCCTCACTCTGACTCTCTAAGCATTCTGGGTAATCTGGACTCAGACCCCTCTGGACTCTCTTCAGCTCGTTCTTCACAAAAGTGACGATGTTCTCCTCCAGCAGCTGGAACAGAAAGATAAAGTGAACATTTCATTTAAACTGGTAGAACACAACATGTGATTCATGTGTCCGTCTGAAGGCCTGCTGGTCTAAACAGAGCAGCATGGACACTGTTAGGACCTGAATGCTACTTTACTATTTCATCTGTGGTTGATGGAGTTAATAGTAAAAGGTGTGTTTGTACATGTACACACCATAAATATGGAGTCCAGCTGTGTTTGATGCTGCTGTGCAGACTGATCACTGGGAACCTCTGAACTCTGCTGCTGAACTCTGTGGAGAAAACATCACGTTTAAGGACATTTAATGACTCAAATCTGCACTCAGCTTATTAAAAGATGTTCTGTCATGATGACAAAATGAACTCCTGTAAATGCTGCTCTGATTACTGGATGTTAATTTCTTACCTTCCATCAGTAGATTGTCCATCTTTAAACTTAATACGATGATACATAGACCCGTCACTCTTCATGGACACAGAGCTGGGTTCAGGAGAGTCTTCTCTCTGCTGCTGCATCCTGATACTAATAAAATAGTGATAGAAACATGCAGTTAAAACCAATGAAATGAAGGATTAAACACCAGTTTAAGTCCCAGCATTAAAAGGAAATCTTTCAGAACAGAGTGACTGATGAGTTCATATTGCTGCAGTGATGCCCCCCTCTCGGTCCCGCTTGAGGTTCAGCAGCCAAGGCCACCGGCGAAATGACCGCGACCAGGTGCCAATCTGCTGCCAACTTTCTGACCGTCAACCAGCTTCAATAATATCCGGTCGGACCATTGCCGAAGCACGGACTCAACCTGTTGAACAGCACTTTTCAATTTATTTGTTTGTTTGTTTGTTCATTCTACAATATTCACTATTGTCCCATGCACATGCGTCCTTCCATCCCGCATCTTTTCTTCTTCTCAGATTCTTACTTTTATTGTTCCTTGTCCAGCGGCTACTGCAGCTCCAAAACTAATAACCTTGACCCAGCAATAATAATAATAATAATAAATGATGATGATGATGATCCTAACCGGTAATTATGTCCATCTCGCCCGCTGTCCACTAAACTGCAACCCCATCCCACCCTGCTACAGCTAGCACACTTGCCACTTCTTTGCCTCGTGTGCTAGCTTCACAAAGACCTTGTTGTTGACACCTGCTCCTCCAGCACTCATCTTCCACCTCAGAGAAAGCAAAAATAATCAATCTGGCCAGTCACAACCTTCAACGCCAAAGTTTCTGCCCTGAGCAGCTCTTCCAGCCTCCAGAGTGGTCCTGTCCATCTGTCCTGCCTTCTTTCTCCTCTTTGTCTTCTCCCTCCTGACCAGCCTGGAGGGACATTTGGGAGCTGTCCCTTGAGGGGCGACTGTCATGATTCCTGTTGAAGCTTTGTTTGTGTTGTCCTGTCTGTTTCTGTCCCTGCCTTCAGTTTCAAACCCACCTGCTCACCTGCTGCCACTGTGTAATTCCCTCATCAGCTCCTCACTACATTTACTGCTCTCACTCATTTTCTTTTATTCTAGACACTAGATTGTGATGCTGTTCCTGTCTGTTCCTGTTCCTCTTGTTACCTGTTCCTGCTGGTTTCAACCTTATTTGAACTGCTTTCCCTTGATGGTGCCCAAACAGCCAACCAACCATTTTTAAATTCTTACCTTCCATCAGCAGGTTGTCCATCTTTAAACTCAATAAGATTATCCATAGACTCATCACTCTTCATGGACACACAGCTGGGTTCAGGAGAGTCTGCTCTCTGCTGCTGCATCCTGATACAAACAAACAACAAATCAAAGAGTTTAAAAAGATGAATTTTGAGCAGACTGTCAGCAGCTGAAGTTTTAGAAGCAGAATGAAAATCAGTAAGAAGACAGTGGATGAGAAACGTTCTCCTGTTCATCAAAATGTCATCTGATGAAAGATGCTGTCTCATCTTAGTTGATTAGTTGACTAATCAGTGGTTGAGCTCTTTGTTAACTCACAAAGTTAGTAGTTCATTCTGAGTTATTGTGACTTATTATTCAGTAGTTGAGTGTCAGATGTGACAGTGAGTGTGAATAATGATGGTGGAGTGATGTGAGTGGAGAACAGTGATGGACAGTTAGAGATCCTCATCTCACCTCTGAGCTTTGGTCTGGCTGTCATGTTCCCCACACAGAGAGCTTTTAGAGGGAGGGACTCCCTCCTCTCTGTCCTCACACTGATCCATAGCAGAGAAACAGCTGCTGGGAGAGCTGCACTCACTCACTACAACAAGGTTTCATCACAGGACACATTAGTTCTCATTCATCTTTCTAACATGTCACAAATACTGTAGAAAACAGAGAAGCAGCAGCTCTTCCCATCAGACACACTGAGCAGGTCCATCTGAGGACTCTGCAGCCTCTGGGACAGTTCACAACATGGACTGTAAAAGAGCTTTCAGTCAAACCAAGTCTGTCTCAGTGATGGAGGATGGTTGTTTTATGGATTAAAATGCACCACAGCCCAGTTGATCCAAGCTGTCTGATAAGTTCTGACACTCCCTGCATTTTTCACTGATAAAATCTCAGATTACAATCAAAGTGCAGTTGGTTCAACCTGAGAATCACTAACAGTAAAACAAGGAAATCATTCTCAAACTGCTCTCCTTTAACTCATAAAGAAACAAATCATCAAGAATCTAAATGTTCTGTAAAACCTGAAGGATTAAATAAATCTAGTGAAACAGACAATCATCATCAGAAACATTTCTACTGTCCAGTCAAACAGTGATTCAACACAATGTGATCAAACTGATGGTTCATCAGACATTTACAGATTTCTCTGGTAGGATTCTCACCTGCTGAAGTCTCTTCAGGTCAACTTACAGACACTTTCCAGCTTCATGTGTAGAGAAACATGAGGAGAGAAGAAGCTGTTCATTCTCCCTCGTCAGTCCTGCTGTCTGTGTTCATTTGATCTGAGGACGCTGTCACAGCCTCATAACTTCAGAGTCCACATCTAAACAACATCAGTGACGTTAAAACCAGTCTAACCTGTAGCAGAAACCCAGTCAGTGTCAGATATATAACGCATGATGTAGTTCTACTATCTGTCCACTAGATGGATCCAACTGAACATCTAATGAGCTAAAGATCAGCTCAGCATCATCAGCTGCTGTTAGTATCTCTGACCAACAACATCACTCAGCAGCTTGGATCAACTTGGCTGTAACCCATGTGATCCAACAAGCTCATAATACTTATGTACTTTAATTGTACCCCCCACTCAAATGCTACTCCAAAGCACATCTCCCCCTTCAGGCACCTGCTAAACAATCTTACAGCTGTCCAGATTGACACACCAGCATTATACTCACACATATAAACATCATTCAAAAAAATTCAAATTACTTTATTTATCCCTGATGGCTGTAGGAGTGAAGGATCTTTTAAATCTTTTTGTCCTGCAACAGATAGAGAGGAGCCGTCCACCGCTGTTTTTGGTCCATAAAGGTGTTGTGTAGCGGATGATCCAGGTAATTCAAGATGGCCTCGAACATCTTCACAGTGCATCTCTCCTCCACCTCCTCCAGTGAGACCAACCTGGCTCCAATCACAGAGCCAGCTCTTTTGTTTCTGATGCTGCCTCCCCAGCAGACTGCAACATAAAACAACACACATGCCACCACAGACTGATAAAACATCTGCTGCATCTTACTACAGATGTCAAGAGATCTGAGCTTCCTTAAGAAAAAGACGCAGCTCTGCCCCTTTTTGTAGAGAGCGTCTGTGTTTAGGGACCAGTCCAACTTATTATACAGATATACACAGATATCACTTCAACAGTTAACATGCTGTCTGTCCATTATTGTAGCTCCAGCAGTCTGTTAACTTTGATTTGTTTTAACACTTAAATTCTCTTAAATCACATTTGTGTGACACAGATACATGTTTGATTGTAACTCTTCTGTTTTCATGTTGTTTCTTTCAAAGCGGTCGTTTCCTCTCAGACCTCCACACAGGAAGAGGAGGAGTTTGGTCCCAAGCTGCCGCCTCCTTCAGCTGCTCTCAGTGAGTTTACAACCATCAGACTGCAAGTTTCACTCAGACAGACGACAGCAGCTCAGTTTTATTAGATTTTAAACAACAATAAAAGTCTACAGCACAGAGGAATCACATATATCACACAGGATTGTTAACAGATCAGTTCATTGTTGAAAGAATCATCATATTGTTACATTACTGCCATCTGCTGGACTGTCAGTCTAACTGCTCCAGCTTTAACGTGATGCAAATGTTCCTGAATGGAGCTTCATGTGTGAATACTGAAAGTCACCAGCAGGCTTTAGTGTTTGTTTGTTTTTTATAACTTATTTTTTATTAAAATTGTCTTTCAACAATTACAGTGTCAGGTTTTACACATTTCAAAAAGCAATTATTCTCACATCAATGTCCTTATTGTCCAGTGGTGATGGTGGTGTCCTCTTGCTGTATTCTATAATTTGTCCATTTCTCCCATTTCTCCCATTTCTCCTGAATTGCGTCTCTTGTAAACGTAGTTTGTGTAATTTTTTCCATTACAAATATTTCTTCCACAGTGCTCACCCACTGCTTTATACCATAACCTTTCCCAAATAAAGTATCTTACAAGATTTAGGTATCTCATATCCTATTATTTTTCTTAAGCCCCGCCATATATTATCCCAGTATCCTATTATCTTTTGGCAAGACCAGAAAATATGCATATGGGCTACATCCATGTGTCCACATAGCCTCCAGCATGGCTGAAGACATAGAACCAAACATGAAATTTATGGTGGTTAAGAATAAAAATACAGAATAATATAACAGAAAAACAAATTGGAAAAAAAAGTAAAACAGCAGTGCAATACAGTCAAAGTGATAATGAAAAGCCGGCAAAGTACTGTATATACTGTATAGTACACAATAAAATGTATAGGCCTATGAAATCTTATGAGATGTTGGCTTATGAATAACTCGAAATTTGTGCCATGACCAATGTTATTCCTGCCCTACATTGTTTTCATAGAGCAAGTATTTGATCTCTTTTCAAGATCCTAAGCTTTATAGTAGGCCACAAAGACAATTGAGCCCCGAGTCATATCACCCACCGTTTGTTTTTCATAATGACTAAGTTGTACAGTTAAGCAGAGCAGTGTATATTAGTCTACATATATGGCAATCATTAATGAGAAGTGTTTTGAAAAAGACAAAGGCTAATACTTCAATTGTCCAAATCAAAATCTTTATTTCTTTCTTTAAATTAATACAGGTTATGGATGGCTTTTTGTCCTAGATTTGGACAGAATAAATCAAAATGCCCATGTTGTGGCTCATTCGCTTTGCTTCATACATCAATAATTAGAACTTTAACTTTTAAGTCATCTGTGTACATTATATTTTTACAACTTTTCAAACTTTTAATTTACTTATTGCCTTAAATTATGGAATGAAAGATTAGATCATGAACATAGAGTATTTATGCAAAAACACTTACATTTATTAGCTAGAAACATGAATAGAGCTGCATGCTGCTCATTGGATCCTGACAGTAACAACAGCAGAGTCAACTGAGACTAACCAATGAATCATGTAGAAGGAAAAATAACTGAGTGTTTGAGTCTGAGACAGATCTGCTTCACAGTGCAGAGTGTGTGTGATGTTTGATTTCAGCAGCTGATCTTCAGTCAGCAGAGTTTCTGTCCACAGGAGGAGAGTCTCCTACAGAGGAACCAGAGAGACTCTCCCTCCTACAGAGGAACCAGAGAGACTCTCCCTCCCACAGAGGACACAGAGAGACTCTCCCTCCCACAGAGGACACAGAGAGACTCTCCCTCCTACAGAGAAAACAGAGACATTGAACCAGACCAGACTGCAAACCCAGCATACAGAGGTTCAGTGAATGTGGTGTTGAAGGTGTGGAGGTGGATCAGTGTGTCAGAGGAGACTCTGTAGAAGGACAGAGTGCCAGCAGGACAGTCCACATACACTGCTACTCTGTTAGAGACAGAGGAGGAGGAGGAGATGGGTGTTTGTCTCTTATTGTGACGGACAGAGTAACCATAATAATCAGAGCACTCCAGACTCCAGGACTGATCGTTCCATCCAAACCAACAGTCATCACAGTAACCTTTCCTTCTGATTCCTCTGTAACTCACTGATATAGAAACTCTTACTCTCCACTCGACCTCCCAGTAACAGCGACCAGTCAGATCATTTCTATACAGCAGCTGAGGCCAATGATCAAATCTGTCTGGATGATCAGGATATGACTGAACCTCATACACATATGTCACCTTCCTGTTGTTATCGGACAGTTTGAGTTCTTTGTTCATTGTGTTTGGATCCAGTTCCAGTTCACAGGCATCTGATGGAGAGAACGAGACACAATACAGCTGCAGTTTATCATCTGTTGATTTATGAACAACTTTACTGACAATCACTGAAATTAAACCATGCAAACTTAAACCATCTCCATGACAACTGAGACACTCCATCACTGAGGAAGACCATAAGATGTGACTGAAAGCTTTGGACATACAGAGTAACTGGACCTTTAACAGTTCAGTTAGAACATGAACAGTCAACATGACAGTGATATTCAGTAATATTCATGTTTGTTCATCAGGTTTGGTGTAAAGTGAAGGTCTTTGCACATCAAGTCTGTTATTTTCATCTCAAACTGTCGTCTGTTACAAACACATTTTAGTCCAAATGCTCCAAACAGCTGAAGTCAGTATGAATGAATGAACTTTATCTGCAGGAGAGACATGAGGGACATTTTGGAGCAGGTAGCGCCACCATGTGGACATTTATAAAACATTTCTCTTTTAACTCCTGAACTGTGACGAACAGAAGGAAATTTCTGTTTCATGGATTCATTGGTTCAAGATAAATGTCAGTTTAGGCCACGCCCATTTCTGACAAAACACATTTTCCATCATTTTGAACTTTTTTCACTTCTTTTACATATTTCATCCAGTTTTTCTCAAAGTTCTCATGAATCAAACTGAAAACACACTCACACTTCCTCAGACCAGGTTTCAGTCTCTGCAGTCCACCATGGTCCTTCCTGGAGGAAGAGACAAAGACACAATCAGCTTCATACACCTTCACTCATATCCACCATTAAACATGAACCAGAGTCCCTTAGTTAGTCAGAGTGTCTGTCCATCTGTCCATACCTGAGTGTCCATCTGTCTGTCCATACCTGAGAGTGTCCACCTGTCTGTCCATACCTGAGAGTGTCCATCTGTCTGTCCATACCTGAGAGTGTCCATCTGTCCATACCTGAGAGTGTCCACCTGTCTGTCCATACCTGAGAGTGTCCATCTGTCTGTCCATACCTGAGAGTGTCCATCTGTCCATACCTGAGTGTCCATCTGTCTGTCCATACCTGAGAGTGTCCACCTGTCTGTCCATACCTGAGAGTGTCCATCTGTCTGTCCATACCTGAGAGTGTCCATCTGTCCATACCTGAGAGTGTCCACCTGTCTGTCCATACCTGAGAGTGTCCACCTTTCTGTCCATATCTGAGAGTGTCCATCTGTCTGTCCATACCTGAGAGTGTCCACCTGTCTGTCCATACCTGAGAGTGTCCACCTGTCTGTCCATACCTGAGTGTGTCCAGTCTCCAGTGTGGATCCTCCAGTCCAGCAGACAGAAGCTTCTCTCCTGAGTCTCCTGGATGATTGTAGCTCAGGTCCAGCTCTCTCAGATGGGAGGGGTTGGCATGCAGAGCTGAGGCCAGAGAAGCACAGCCTTCCTCTGTGATCAGACATCCTGACAGACTGAACACACACAACACTTCATCTAATGAGCTTAAAAACATTCTCAACTCAATAAACAGTTCAAAGTTGGGTTGGGAGCTGGGTCTATACTAGGCAAGCTATGATGACTTTCACCTTGATATTGTAACGTCCCTCAATAACCACACGCCGAGACGTTAGCCGGTTTAGCTGGCTTTTTATTCTTGACTGTTACCCAGGCTACTGTGGGCCGTAGCCAACGCCAAAAAAACAAAAACATCAGTAGCTCACTAGCCACACATGTGCTGCCGTCTTCTTATGCAGAAGCTAACAACAACAAACACACCTACACACTAGCTGCAAGTCTCACTCTCAAGACGCATTCACAGACACTCGGAAAAAACAGCACTTTAACTGAACAGGACAGAATCTGGCTTAAACTCTCAAATTTATAAAAACACAAAACAGTGACATGCCCAGTTCATTACAACATTTTAGCGCGGATGTACCAGATGTACCAGACCCAGAGTCCAGACTAGGAGACAGAGCTGCAGTCTTACACGCTTCTCTGCGCTTCCATTAAAGCGGTTACCCACCCAATTACATATAGAAACTGTGTCTGTCCCCCGACCACCTAAACCAGGAGGAGCTATTCACAAAAATCTGATTAAAATGAATACCACTTCAGTAATGGATCAAAATAAGAGAGTTAAATGTGGACTCTTAAACACTAGATCTCTCTTCTCTAAAAGGTGTATTAATCAATGACATAATATCAGATCATCATATTGACTTATTCTGTCTCACTGAAACTTGGCTGCGCCAGGAAGAATACACCAGCCTAAATGAATCCACACCTCCTGGTCATATTAATACTCACATTCCTCGAGATACCGGCCGAGGAGGTGGAGTTGCAGCCATTTTTAACTCAGACTTAATAATCAACCCCAGACCTAAACTTACTTATAAATCATTTGAAAGTCTTGTTCTCAGTCTTTCTCATCCAGCCCGGAAAACTTTGCAGCCATTTTTATTTGTTGTAATATACCGTCCTCCTGGCCCGTATGCCCAATTTTTATCTGTCTTCTCAGAGTTTTTATCAAATTTAGTCCTTAGTACTGATAAAGTAATCATAGTAGGTGACTTTAACATTCATGTGGATGTTGATAATGACAGCCTTAACACTGCATTTATTGCTTTATTGGATTCAATTGGCTTCTCTCAAAATGTGAATGAACCCACTCACTGTTATAACCACACCCTTGACCTTGTTTTGACATATGGTATTGAAGTCGAACATTTAATAGTTTTCCCTCATAATCTTTCCTTATCAGACCATTATTTAATAACGTTTGAATTCCTATTACTGGACTATACGCCGTTAGACAAACATGTTCTTACTAGATGTCTGTCTGATGGTGTTGTCACTAAATTTAAAGAAATAATTCCATCAGTACTGAACTCAATACCATGTCTCAATACAACAGAGATGACTTATTCTGACTTTAGTCCCCCCCAGATTGACTGTGTTGTTGATAGTGCTGCAGACTCACTGAGAACAACTCTGAACTCCATCGCCCCTCTAAAAAAGAAGGTCATTAAACAACAGAGAACAGCTCCATGGTACAATTCCCAAACCAGACAATTAAAGCAAACTTCATGAAAATTGGAAAGACTATGGCGTTCTACTAAATTAGAAGAATCTTACTTAACCTTGCAAAACAGTCTTAAATCATATAAGAAGGCCCTCCGTAACGCCAGAGTCGCCAACTACTCATCACTAATAGAGGAGAATAAAAACAGTCCAAGGTTTCTTTTCAGTACTTTGGCTAAACTGACAAAGAGCCACAATACTACTGATCCATGTATTCCTTTAACTCTCAGTAGTGATGACTTCATGAGTTTCTTTAATGATAACATTTTAACCATTAGGGACAAAATCAATCACCTCCTGCCCTCAATAAGCACTGATTTATCCTCTAACACAGAATACCTAGAAATCGCTGTTAAACCTGATACTGCTCTCCAGTCGACCTTATAGAATTAATTTCAATGATTACTTCATCCAAACCATCAACTTGTCTCTTAGACCCGATTCCAACTAGGCTGCTCAAGGAAGTATTCCCCTCAGTTAGCACTTCCTTATTAGATATGATTAATCTGTCTTTGGTGACAGGTTATGTACCGCAGTCCTTTAAGGTAGCTGTAATTAAACCACTTCTTAAAAAACCTACTCTTGATTCAGAGGTTCTAGCCAACTATAGGCCGATATCGAACCTTCCCTTTCTCTCTAAGATCCTTGAGAAAGCAGTTGCTAATCAGCTGTGTAACTTTCTCCATAGTAACAGTTTATTTGAGGATTTTCAGTCTGGATTTAGAGCTCATCATAGCACAGAGACTGCACTGGTAAAAGTTACAAATGACCTTTTAACCTCATCAGACAATGGACTTCTCTCTGTCCTTGTTCTGTTAGATCTTAGTGCTGCCTTTGACACTATTGATCATCAAATCCTGTTGGAGAGACTTGAACATTTAATTGGTATTAAAGAAACAGCATTGAAATGGTTTAAATCATATTTATCTGATAGATTTCAGTTTGTAAATGTTCATGATAAATCCTCCATGCAAACAAAAGTTAGATATGGTGTTCCTCAAGGCTCAGTGCTTGGACCAATACTATTCTCCTTATATATGCTTCCTTTAGGAAACATTATCCGGAATCACTCAATAAATTTTCATTGTTATGCAGATGATACTCAATTATATCTATCAATAAAGCCAAATGAAACTAACCAATTAACTAAACTACAAACATGCATTAAGGATATAAAGGCCTGGATGAACTGCAACTTCCTGTTATTAAACTCAGAAAAAACTGAAGTTATTGTGCTTGGCCCTAAACACCTTAGAAATTCATTATCAAATGACATAACTACTCTGGATGGCACTGCGCTCCCAGCATGCAGGTCTACTTGTGGTTCCTATTATCTCTAAAAGTAGAATGGGAGGCAGAGCATTCAGCTATCAGGCTCCTCTCCTGTGGGACCATCTTCCAGATTTGGTCCGGGGGGCAGACACCCTCCCTACATTTAAGAGTAGGCTTAAAACTTTCCTTTTTGATAAAGCTTATAGTTAGGGCTCTTTGAGCTCTTAACTTATGCTGCCATAGGCTTAGATTGCCGGGGGACTCCCATGATGCACTGAGCTCCTCTCTCCTTCTCCCTCTCTCTCTCTCTATCCATCCATCTATATCCATTAACATTCATGTTCTATTAATGCTTCAATAAGCTAAACTTCTTCCCCGGAGCCCCGGTGCTTTCTGGTCTCACAGGTAATCTGGGCCTGTAGACGTCCAGATGACAGATTCCAGTCCCGGACCTTCTAGCTTCATTGTTGATTTTCATTGTGCTTCCTCCTCTATCCTTCCTCTCTCTCCTCTGCCTCTCTCTCCTCTCCTTCCTCTCTCTCCTTCCTCTATCCTTCCTTTCTCTCCTCTCAACCCCAACCGGTCGAGGCAGATGGCCGCCCACTTCTGAGTCTGGTTCTGAGGGTTCTTCCTGTTAAAAGGAAGCTTTTTCTCGCCACTGTTGCTCATGTGGGAATGTTGGGTCTCTTTAAAGTTAAACCTGAAGAGTTTGGTTTAGACCTGCTCTATGTGTAAAGTGCCTTGAGATAACTTTGTTGTGATTTGGCGCTATACAAATAAAGATTGATTGATTGATTGATGTAGTGGTAGCGCGGAGATCTAGTTTGTCACCAGAAAATGTGAAAAAGCTGGTCTGCCTGAGTGACTGGTGGAAGAAAGGAGAAATAGAGCTTGGGCTGATTGATACAAAGCTACTGACTGTAAACAGTTCATCAGTTAGTAAACACAAGTACATCTTATTGAACACGATTTATTTTCATCACCGATTATCATAGTAGAACAGCTTTCTCAAGCAGTTTGTGATGCATTTTGGAAACAGGAGATGAGCCCCTGGTCTAATGCGCCACCTGGCTTGAGAAACCCGTTCTCAAAGACTTACTTTTAGTCATTATTTGGGTAGCACACATATTCTGAATGCCTTCGGCAGAATTTAAATGAACTATTTTAATCTAGTTCTAATTCCAAGATTACAGTGAGATTAATCTAGATGAAAAAAATTAATCTATGCCCACCACTAGTTTTTAATCAATAAAATTGAAGGGGATTCAGGAATTCATGCACATTGACACTTCATTGAAGAATAAATGACAGAAACATTTATCCTGACTCACATGTTGGTGTTAAAGGAGCATTATTTACTATAAACTTGATATGAAAACACTTCAGTTCAGACAGTACACTAAATCTTTTTAGTATCAAAAACTCTTCAAGTAAACTAGAAACTAGGTGATGCTAAAACATTTTATATACACAGTAATATAACTGACCTGAGAGTTTCCAGTCCGCAGTGTGGACTCTCCAGTCCAACAGAAAGCTGCTTCACTCCTGAATCCTGCAGGTTGTTGTTACTCAGGTCCAGATCCCTCAGACTAGAGGACTGGGAGCTGAGAACTGAGGACAGAGCTGCACAGCTTCTCTCTGACAGGTTACAGCCACTCAACCTGAAGAAGAATCAGCAGAATAAAAGAATTGCAAACATTACTTTTCTTCATTGAGCAAAGATTAAACTCCATTAATCTGGATAGTTCTGTGTGCACCTACAGAGCTTTGTTGGAGGCTTTGACCACTGGCAACAGCCTCAGAAGAGCCTCGTCTGAAGCAGAGTATTTCTTCAGGTCAAACACGTCCAGATCTTCTCCTGATGACAGTAAGATGAAGCCCAGAGCTGACCACTCAGCAGGAGACAGTTTATATGTGGAGAGACTTCCTGATCTCAGGTACCATTGGATCTCCTCCACTAGAGAACGATCATTCAGCTCATTCAGACAGTGGAACAGATTGATGCTTCTCTCTGCAGACACATTCTTCCTAATCTTCTTCTTGATGTACTCGACTGTTTCCTGATTGGTCTGTGAGCTACTTCCTGTCTGTGTCAGCAGACCTCGTAGGAGAGTCTGATTGGTCTGCAGTGAAAGACCCAGGAGGAAGCGGAGGAACAAGTCCAGGTGTCCATTTGGACTCTTAAAGACCTCGTCCACAGCACTCTGGTAGAAACGTGTTGATTTGCCTCTGAAAGCTTTAGACCACCTGGATGTTGTTTGTCCTTCCAGCAGATTGACTCCAGACTTGATGAATGTCAGATGGACATGAAGAGCAGCCAGAAACTCCTGAACACTCAGATGTACGAAGCAGAACACCTTCTCCTGGTACAGCCCTCTCTCCTCTTTAAAGACCTCTGTGAACACTCCTGAGCACACTGAGGCTGCTCTGATATCGATGCCACACTCTGTCAGGTCTGATTCATAGAAGATCAGGTTGCCTTTCTGCAGCTGCTCAAAAGCCAGTTTTCCCAGAGACTCAATCATCTTCCTGCTCTCTGGACTCCAGTGTGGATCTGTCTCAGTTCCTCCATCATACTTGACTTTCTTCCGTTTGGACTGAACCACCAAGAAGTGGACGTACATCTCAGTCAGGGTCTTGGGCAGCTCTCCTCCCTCTCTGCTTTTCAACACATCCTCCAGAACTGTAGCAGTGATCCAGCAGAAGACTGGGATATGGCACATGATGTGGAGGCTTCGTGATGTCTTGATGTGGGAGATGATGGTGCTGGCCTGCTCCTCATCTCTGAATCTCTTCCTGAAGTACTCCTCCTTCTGTGGGTCAGTGAACCCTCTGACCTCTGTCACCATGCCGACACACTCAGGAGGGATCTGATTGGCTGCTGCAGGTCGTGTGGTTATCCAGAGGCGAGCAGAGGGAAGCAGTTTCCCCCTGATGAGGTTTGTCAGCAGCACATCCACTGAGGTGGACTCTGTAACATCAGTCAGGATCTCAGTGTTGTGGAAGTCCAGAGGAAGTCGACACTCATCCAGACCGTCAAAGATGAACACAACCTGGAACTCTTCAAACCTGGAGATTCCTGCTTCTTTGGTTTCAGTAAAGAAGTGATGAACAAGTTCCACCAAGCTGTACTTTTTATCTTTCAGCACATTCAGTTCTCTGAAAGTGAATGGAAGTGTGAAGTGTATGTCCTGGTTGGCTTTGTCTTCAGCCCAGTCCAGAGTGAACTTCTGTGTTAAGACTGTTTTCCCAATGCCAGCCACTCCCTTTGTCATCACTGTTCTGATTGGTTCATCTCTTCCAGGTGAGGCTTTAAAGATGTCTTCTTGTCTGATTGTTGTTTCTGGTCTGTCTGGTTTCCAGGATGCTGTTTCAATCTGTCTGACCTCATGTTCATCATTGACCTCTGCAGTCCCTCCCTCTGTGATGTAGAGCGGTGTGTAGATCTGATTCAGAAGGGTTGGGTTTCCTGCTTTAGTGATCCCCTCAAACAGACACTGGAACTTCTTCTCCAGGTTAGACTTGAGTTTACGTCGACACTTTGCAGCACGAGCTCCTGAATGAACAAACAACAAATGAAATCAGTGAGTGGATCCTACAGAAAGTCTAGAAATCTGAACATGTAAGTATGTCTGTGTAGTTTTTCCTCCTCCATCAGTTTTATTCAGCTCATCAGTGGAGGACAAACAGCCTCTGATCTGATGCAGATGTGTGCAGCATATTTACAGCAGAGTTTGAAATATAAACCTCTCCCATGTTGCCTCCATTTCCTCTCCATCATGTTAAATCTCTTAAAATCCTCTTACTGCTCTGCAGACGCTCAGCCAGCTCCTCCTGCTTCATTCTCCTCAGGAAGTGCACTGTGATCTTCAGAAATGCCTCTCTGCTGCTCCTCCTCTGCTCTTCCTCCTCACCGTCCAACACCTCCTCATCCTCACTCTGACTCTCTAAGCACTCTGTGTCATCTGGACTCAGACCCCTCTGGACTCTCTTCAGCTCGTTCTTCACAAAAGTGAGGATGTTCTCCTCCAGCAGCTGGAACAGAAAGATAAAGTGAACATTTCATTTAAACTGGTAGAACACAACTTGTGATTCATGTGTCAGTCTGAAGGCCTGCTGGTCTAAACAGAGCAGCATGGATACTT
Organism: Scomber colias; assembly: GCA_021039105.1. Classification (NCBI taxonomy): domain Eukaryota; kingdom Metazoa; phylum Chordata; class Actinopteri; order Scombriformes; family Scombridae; genus Scomber; species Scomber colias. The sequence goes on from JAJDFG010000678.1 coordinate 57,262, forward strand.
TTAGGACCTGAATGCTACTTTACTATTTCATCTGTGGTTGCTGGAGTTAATAGTAAAAGGTGTGTTTGTACATGTACACACCATAAATATGGAGTCCAGCTGTGTTGGATGCTGCTGTGCAGACTGATCACTGGGAACCTCTGAGCTCTGCTGCTGAACTCTGTGGAGAAAACATCACGTTTAAGGACATTTAATGACTCAAATCTGCACTCAGCTTATTAAAGATGGTTTGGTGGCGTGCTAGGGCAGACGTGCAGAGGAGAGCTCCTGAGCAAAGTCTGTTTTATTTGCAATTTTACGCCTGTAAAGTGACTATAACCTTACTCCGACGACTTCTCTCTGCTAAACTCACGTTCCGGATGTTGGACAAAGGCAGAAAAGACAAAACGTCGACCAAAAGTACTGAAGAGGGACTGTCTCATCAATAACAGGGGGTCACCTTGGATAGCCTTTCACCCAACGGACTACATTCAGCATGGATGTGACACCCAGTTACCAGTTTCATCCCACTTTCATGGTATCCGGTTGCTATGGTAAACATGCGCGGAATCAAAAGGGTAGCCAGGGTGGCCCGGGACCCCTCAGGAATTTGATTGGACACCCCACATGTCACCCCAGTTGATTGACAGGTCACTGTACGTGTATTTGTTGTTGGGAAGAAACACTATTAAGAGAAGATTAGCCTTTGCAAGTATTTACGCCTCCACACCCTTCAACCCATCTCATTTTCCTTGGTTGACCAAAGAGCTGCTGAGTCTCTCTAACTACTCACTTATTGAAGAATCGGATATGAATATGTTTTTTTGATTGTAATTCAGATACATCATAAAATGTTCTCGAGAATAGATTACATTTTATCCACACCAAACTTGATTCCGACCATAGACTGAGTGGTTTTCTTACCTCGTAAGATCTCTGACCATAATGCAATAATAACCCTTTTTTTTTTTTTTTAAGTATATTTTTTCGGGCTTTTTGCCTTTAATGTACAGGACAGTCAAGATAGACAGGAATCAGGAGGTAGAGAGAGGGGGAATGACACGCAGGATAGGACCGCTCGGCTCGGGATTCGAACCGGGATCACCTGCAACGAGGACTATAGCCTCGACACATGGGGTGGGCGCTCTACCCGCTGAGCTATGCTCAACCCCATAATAACCCATTTAATTTAGATTTTTTGAAAGGTAATACGTCCAGACAGAGGTTTAATACAACCCTTCTGAGAAACAAAAAGTACCTTGCACAAGTTAAACCTAGACTAGAAGAATTTATTAATATTAACAAAGATTCAGTTTCAGATAAAGCAATAATATGGTCAGCAATCAAAGGCTTTCTGCGCCACAATGCGATTGGTTTCTCATCATATCTTAAAAAGAGTAGAATCTAAAAGATAACCCAATTGGAACAGTCTTGCAGTAAATTGGAGAGAGAGCTTAAGGACAACTTTAGCCGTCTCCTTGCATTAACATTGAAACAGCAAGAAAACCAATTTAATATTCCATCTATAAACTGTCCGGTGAAGGGACTGGTCACCAAAAACAGCTGACATTAATAATACGTTTAAGTCATTTTGAGAATCTATATTCCTCAGAGGACCGATTTTCACAGGACTTGTTTGATTCATTCTTTGACAATCTGAATTTACCTATGCTATCTAACAACGAATTTTAGATTTTCCTGATCTAATGTCCCATTTTGGTATCCCAAGAAATTCACAGTTCCTCTACTTTAGGGTAAGGTCAGCACTTAATTCACTTAAGGTTCCCTGGGGGTCTGAATTGAGGGCTCACCCTATAGTATCTCTCATGGAAAGGGTGCCCCAAAAGAAAATAGTCTCCTTTATTTATAACAATCTCATTTCATACACCCCTACAGAATTACCCAGTTATAGATCATGGGAGGCAGATATACCTCTAGGAACAGAGACCATTGATTGGGAGGTGGTGTGGAAGAATGTATTTGGGTCTTCTAAAAACCCAAATCACCAGTTAGTCCATTACAAAATCTGCCACAGGACTTATTTAACACCACGTAAAAGACATCTGTTGGGTTTAGCGCCCAACCCCTACTGTACATTCTGTAATCAAGGCATTATGGGTACATGATGCATATCTTATGGGAGTGTCCAGATGTACAAAGATTTTGGGTTACAGTTGTGGATAGGGTGCCCGACCTGGTAGGGAGGAAGTTCCCACTGGAACCTGCACTTCTTCTCTTAAATGATGACTCCAGGTTTAAGATCGCTGAGATAGAACGTAAAATCTGGTTGGCTGGCATGACTGCAGCGAAGAAAATTATTGTTATGTGGTGGCTCCCACCGCACCAGTTATCAATACAACATTGGCTACAAGCGCTTCTCGAGGTGATACCTGGAGTGGTCATCAGCTCGGATTAATAATGCTAAGCTAAGAACGTTGGAGATGTGGGAAAAAGCTGCAGAGGATGTTAAAAAACTACTGTCATGACTTTTGAGACTCTCATCTATGGTAACTATGTATGTCCAGTTTGTATTCCTGATCGTCACTTTGGCCTATTCGACTTTTTATTTTATTTTTATACTATAAACTTTTTACTTTCTACTGTGTGCTTCGTAAAGAGGGGGGATACGAGAGGGAGGAAAGAGGGGTGGGTTCTGTAGGTAAGGTATGTGTAGTGTATAAGTTTGTGATATTAATGTTGAATATTATTATTAACATGGATGTAATTATTGTAATGCTGCAAGCTGTATAAATAAATTTTAAAAAAGTTCTGTCATGATGACTAAATGAACTCCTGTAAATGCTGCTCTGATTTGGTCCCAGGACCTGAATGTAGATCTGTCAGACTTATGGGAATCTATCCTCTTGCGTGTCCATTCATCTTCTGTGTGTGCCAGGCATGGGGTTATTCAATGCAAGCTTCTACATCGTGTATATTGGACCGAGTCAAGACTATCCCGTATCTACTGTAACACTGACCCACTGTGTGATAAATGTCGACAACATCATAGTACTCTTATTAATATGTTTTGGACATGTCCATCCTTGCATGCATACTGGGTTTCTATATTCTCCACTCTCTCTGATGTATTTCAAAACACTTTGGAGCCATGTCCACTCATGGCCCTATTTAGTGTCTTATCAGGTTCCACTAAGTTATCAAAACCTCTGATTTTGTTGCTTTTCTTTGTTTGATTGCTAGGCGTCTAATTTTGAGACACTGGAAATTGGAAAACACCCGCCATCACATTCATTGTGGATTAGAGATATATTAATGTTTTCAAAACTCGAAAAGATTCGACACTTAAAGAGAGGTTCTGTATCTACATTTAACGAAATCTGGCAGCCATTTCTTTTGCATGTAGAGGGCCTTGTCTTACAACCTCCAGACACTGTGTAAGTTTACTGTACATCTACTTTGTTGCTTATGACTTTGAACTTTGTCATGTAACTACTCTGGTACATGTGAACCCCCAACCCTCCTTTTATTTATCACTTTATTTATTTTCATTATTATATTTTAAATTTTCTTTCTTGTTTGTATGTGCTGTTGCCATTCTTGTAAACGGATAAATAGTTCCCTCATTGTCCGATCTTGTATCTTCTGTTAATGTATGTGTAAAAAAGAAAGAAAACCTTCAATAAACATACGATGAACTAAAAAAATGCTGCTCTGATTACTGGATGTTAAATTCTTACCTTCCATCAGCAGGTTGTCCATCTTTAAACACAAGAGGAGGCTCCATAGACCGGTCACTCTTCATGGACACACAGCTGGGTTCAGGAGAGTCTGCTCTCTGCTGCTGCATCCTGATACTAATAAAGAAGTTGATGTTTCAGAAGCAAATGAGGAGAGATTTGCATCTTTTAATATCATCAGTTTAAATCCCAGAATTAAACAGAAATGTTTCAGAACAGAGTGACTGATGAGTTCAAATTCCTCCAGTGATGAAAAGAGTATGACAGCGACTTGGTCATGAGTCAACAGAAGAAGAAGGAAGTGAGGATGTTCAACAGCAGTGCTATGGCTCAGTAACAATCTGTGTTAAACCTCAACCTCAACCTCACCTTCAGATGGATGAACACAACATCAAGCAGCTTTTACTTTTAAAAATATGTAAGATTTTCCATTTCCTATCTGATCCATACAGAAGGAGAAGAAAAAGGTCTGAAATTAAGCTGTATAAACTCTTTCTGATGTACATGCCCAGTACATGAGGCTGAATTGTATTGTCTGTTCAATTAAATAAGATGAAATGAATAAATCAGTTTATATCTGGCTGTGTGGAGTGTAGTATTAGTGTAATGTATTACTGATCGCGTGCACGTGGTCGCATGCACATCAGCCTCCTCTGGGGAGGGACTTTGGAGGCAGGGCAGGAGTGAAGTGCAGAGGAAGGGGGAGAGATCTGACAGTTGTACTAATTCAAATTTGATGCTAAGTCCTCTCTCTCCTCAAAGTTACCAACTGCAGTACAGTGCGTGTGTGCGTGAGGTGGAGTTTCATTGATTTGGGTTTTCTCTCAATAAACAAGCAGAACGGATTCAATACTGAAAACAGCACTGAGTGGATAGACTGATGTACTGGCATTTGACAGCATTTGGCGACCGCCTATGTCGCCTTTGCCAAGAGCCGGCCCTGCCTGAGATCAATTTTCTGACCTTTGCTCAGCAGGGTCCATCTTTGAAGTTAGCTCAAGACAGACACATCCAAGTTAGCTGCTGCTCTGATTATTGATGTGATGTTTTCAAAGTTACACACACATATTGATATAGTGACCATGTTGGTGTCTTATAACACTGAACTCTTTAACATGTGACTGTTGCACAGGTGTACACTGTGATGTCACTGCTGAAACTATATATTGATTCCTCTTCTCAGGAGAGTCAGATAATAACAAACTTCACTTTTAAATTCTTACCTTCCATCAGCAGGTTGTCCATATTTAAAGACAAGAGGAGGCTCCATAGATGCGTCACTCTTCATGGACACACAGCTGGGTTCAGGAGAGTCTGCTCTCTGCTGCTCCATCCTGATACAAACAAACAATTAACAAATCAAAGAGTTTAAAAAGATGAATTTTGAGCAGACTGTCAGCAGCTGAAGTTTTAGAAACAGAATGAAAATCAGTAAGAAGACAGTGGATGAGAAACGTTCTCCTGTTCATCAAAATGTCATCTAATGAAAGATGCTGTCTCATCTTAGTTGATTAGTTGACTAATCAGTGGTTGAGCTCTTTGTTAACTCACAAAGTTAGTAGTTCATTCTGAGTTATTGTGACTTATTATTCAGTAGTTGAGTGTCAGATGTGACAGTGAGTGTGAATAATGATGGCGGAGTGATGTGAGTGGAGAACAGTGATGGACAGTTAGAGATCCTCATCTCACCTCTGAGCTTTGGTCTGGCTGTCATGTTCCCCACACAGAGAGCTTTTAGAGGGAGGGACTCCCTCCTCTCTGTCCTCACACTGATCCATAGCAGAGAAACAGCTGCTGGGAGAGCTGCACTCACTCACTACAACAAGGTTTCATCACAGGACACATTAGTTCTCAATCATGTCTCTAACATGTCACACATACTGTAGAAAACAGAGAAGCAGCAGCTCTTCCCATCAGACACACTGAGTAGGCCCATCTGAGGACTCTGCAGCCTCTGGGACAGTTCACAACATGGACCGTAAAAGAGCTTTCAGTCAAACCAAGTCTGTCTCAGTGTGACACTCCCTACATTTTTCACTGATATGATCTCAGATTACAATCAAAGTGCTGTTGGTTTAACCTGAGAATCACTAACAGTAAAACAAGGAAATCATTCTCAAACTGCTCTCCTTTAACTCATAAAGAAACAAATCATCAAGAATCAAAATGTTCTGTAAAACCTGAAGGATTAAATAAATCTAGTGAAACAGACAATCATCATCAGAAACATTTCTACTGTCCAGTCAAACAGTGATTCAACACAATGTGATCAAACTGATGGTTCATCAGACATTTACAGATTTCTCTGGTAGGACTCTCACCTGCTGAAGTCACTTCAGGTCAACTTACAGACACTTTCCACCTTCATGTGTAGAGAAACATGAGGAGAGAAGAAGCTGCTCATTCTCCCTCGTCAGTCCTGCTGTCTGTGTTCATTTGATCTGAAGACGCTGTCACATCCTCATAACTTCAGAGTCCACATCTAAACAACATCAGTGACGTCAAAACCAGTCTAACCTGTAGCAGAAACCCAGTCAGTGTCAGATATATAACACATGATGTAGTTCTACTATCTGTCCACTAGACGGAGCCAACTGAACATCTAATGAGCTAAAGATCAGCTCAGCATCATCAGCTGCTGTTAGTGTCTCTGACCAACAACATCACTCAGCAGCTTGGATCAACTTGGCTGTAACCCATGTGATACAACAAGCTTATAATACTTATGTACTTTAATTGTACCCCCCACTCAAATGCTACTCCAAAGCACATCTCCCCCTTCAGGCACCTGCTAAACAATCTTACAGCTGTCCAGATTGACATGACACATTCTCACACCAGCATTACACTCACACATATAAACATCATTGTGTTGTCTCTGTATGAAAATGGGAAGGACTTTATTCAAAACTCCCACTGCTCAACCTCAGGACAATTAAAATAATGAGCACTTTATTCAGGATAGGAAACAATAGGAATACAATAGGAAATGATCATTAAACTTACCTCCTGGAATATTAGAGCTTTCATCTCATCCCACCTTCAAAAGCAAAACTCTGACATATGTCTCCTACAGGAAACCCATCTGACTGCAATAGGATCACAAAAAATCTCATCAAAATGCATCAATCAAGCCTTCCATGTACACTTCAACTTAAAAAAGAGGAGTCACAATTCTAATCAACAAGAAGACTCCATACATTAATAAAACAACTGTAGAAGATTCATCATCATTAATGAAACAATTGGCAAAGATAGTTTAACAAATGTGAACATATACTCCCCAAATACACACACACCCACATGTTTACACTCACTGTTTGCAGAAATATCCAAATTCCATGATTCCATGATTTCAATCTGGTACTTAACCCTTGTTACAACCCAGCTTGTTAAATGAAGGAAGTAACATAAAAACCAGATGTTAAGGTTTAAAATAAAATGATTTATTAACCAGGGGTTACTCAAACCACTAAGCAGAGGGAAGTTGACTGATGATGCTCAAACAAACAAAAGAATATAACCAAAAGAGGACTCCTAAAACAGAGCTAACAAATCTGTCTAGGGTAATAAGAAATAGAAACAAAAACTACCTCAACCTCGAGTAAAGTTTGATGTCAAAAATAGAAAAAGATGAGCAGCACCCCTACTCCTAGTGGAACTAATACAAAGAAACAACTAATGAATGTGTGTGTCAACAATAACTAAGCCTAACCCATATTCAAACAAATCACAGCAACATTTAACACAATAGTGCAGCAGCAAGGCGAGGCGGACTGGCCACAAAGATCCAGCCAGGCTGTAGATTATTTAAAATGTCCGACTCTGATGGATGGCTGGGGATTGGAGCGTACCAAAGGAAGCCATACCAATTAGGAACCAGGGAGCCGAAGCAGCTCACTCACTTGCATGTCGGCTGGCTCTTTATTGAGCTTCGTTGCGACCCGGTATCTGGAAACACGTAGCCTCCAGTCCGGCCAGTCCTCCGGCCTGGAAGAGTTGAACTGCTCCGGTGCCGAAAACTCCAGCAATATCTGTTAATCTCCGACAGACTCTTATTCCGAAAAACGTCGTGTTCACTTCTGACACCATGTGAAGTGGTTAACTGAACTTATAAGAAGCTAAACAGAAGAGAGAGAAGAGCAAACATTTGTTCTTTTATTTCCACTGTGGTTAACAACAACAACCAATAGTCAGCAGCGCCCTCTGCTGGCTAGTGCACAAGTGCAGCTCAAAACATCACAATAAACTGGTTTACAACACAAAACTCATTAAATAGAAAATTATGTTTGGTGCCAAAATGAAACAAAGCATTTACAAATAAAGCAAAATACCTTGTTGAGAGATTCTTGAGTCCTTAAAGTCTTTGAAAGTCCTTTTGACTGTGCCTTTACTTCATACATCAATAATTACAACTTTAACTTTTAAGTCATCTGTGTACATTATATTTTTACAACTTTTCAAACTTTTTTTTAATTTATTGCATTAAATTATGGAAAGAAAGATTAGATCATGAACATAGAGTATTTATGCAAAAGCACTTACATTTATTAGATTGAAACATGAATAGAGCTGCATGCTGCTCATTGGATCCTGACAGTAACAACAGCAGAGTCAACTGACACCAATCAATGAATCATGTAGAAGGAAAAATAACTGAGTGTTTGAGTCTGAGACAGATCTGCTTCACAGTGCAGAGTGTGATGTTTGATTTCAGCAGCTGATCTTCAGTCAGCAGAGTTTCTGTCCACTGGAGAGACTCTCCCTCCTAGAGAGGAACCAGAGAGACTCTCCCTCCTAGAGAGGAACCAGAGAGACTCTCCCTCCTGCAGAGGAACCAGAGAGACTCTCCCTCCTACAGAGGAACCAGAGAAACTCTCCCTCCTACAGAGAAACCAGAGAGACTCTCCCTCCTACAGAGGACAGAGAGACTCTCCCTCCTACAGAGGAACCAGAGAGACTCTCCCCCTCCTACAGAGAAACCAGAGAGACTGAGGAACCAGACCAGACTCCAAACCCAGCATATAGAGGTTCAGTGAATGTGGTGTTGAAGGTGTGGAGGTGGATCAGTGTGTCAGAGGAGACTCTGTATAAGGACAGAGTGCCAGCAGGACAGTCCACATACACTGCTACTCTGTGAGAGACAGAGGAGGATGAGGAAGAGGAGAAGGAGGAGGAGGAGGAGGAGGAGGAGATGGATGTTTTTCTCTTATTGTGCCAGACATAGTAACGACCATCATCATCAGAGCAGCTCAGACTCCAGGACTGATCATTCTCTCCAAACAAACAGTCATAACTGTGTCCTTTCCTGCTGATTCTTCTGTAACTCACTGATAAAAAAACTCTGCCTCTGTACTCAACCTCCCAGTAACAGCGACCAGTCAGATCATTTCTACACAGCAGCTGAGGCCAATGATCAAATCTGTCTGGATGATCAGGATATGACTGATCCTCCTCCACATTTGTCACCTTCCTGTTGTTATCAGACAGTTTGAGTTTTCTGTGCATTGTGTTTGGATCCAGTTCCAGTTCACAGGCATCTGATGGAGAGAATGAGACACAATACAGCTGCAGTTTATCATCTGTTGATTTATTAACTACTTTACTGAAACCATTCAAACTTAAACCATCTCCATGACAACTGAGACACTCCATCACTGAGGAAGACCATGAGATGTGACTGAAAGCTTTGGACATACAGAGTAAGTGAACCTTTAACAGTTCAGTTAGAACATGAACAGTCAACATGACAGTGATATTCAGTAATATTCACGTTTGTTCATCAGGTTTGGTGTAAAGTGAAGGCCTTTGCACATCAAGTCTGTTATTTTCATCTCAAACTGTCGTCTGTTACAAACACATTTTAGTCCAAATGCTCCAAACAGCTGAAGTCAGTATGAATGAATGAACTTTATCTGCAGGAGAGACATGAGGGACATTTTGGAGCAGGTAGCGCCACCATGTGGACATTTATAAAACATTTCTCTTTTAACTCCTGAACTGTGACCAACAGAAGGACATTTCTGTTTCATGGATTCATTGGTTGAAGATAAATGTCAGTTTAGGCCACACCCATTTCTGACTAAACATATTTTCCATCATTTTGATCTTTTTTCACTTCTTTTACATATTTCATCCAGTTTTTCTCAAAGTTCTCATGAATCAAACTGAAAACACACTCACACTTCCTCACACCAGGTTTCAGTCTCTGCGGTCCACCATGGTCCATCCTGGAGGAAGAGACAAAGACACAATCAGCTTCATACACCTTCACTCATATCCACCATTAAACATGAACCAGAGTCTCTCAGTTAGTTAGAGTGTCCCCCTGTCTGTCCATACCTGAGAGTGTCCCCCTATCTGTCCATACCTGAGAGTGTCCACCTGTCTGTCCATACCTGAGAGTGTCCACCTGTCTGTCCATACCTGAGAGTGTCCAGTCTCCAGTGTGGATCCTTCAATCCAGCAGACAGAAGCTTCTCTCCTGAGGCTCCTGGATGATTGTAGCTCAGGTCCAGCTCTCTCAGATGGGAGGGGTTGTGGCTCAGAGCTGAGGCCAGAGAAGCACAGCCTTCCTCTGTGATCAGACATCCTGACAGACTGAACACACACAACACTTCATCTAATGAGCTTAAAAACATTCTCAACTCAATCAGGATTTTGTCCTTCAGGCCTTTATGTTCACACTCAGCGCCCCCTGCTGTATGTTGGTGTCATGCAGATACATTTTAGGTTAGTAGAAGGAGAGAAAGCAAATGTTGCTGCTGGAGGATGAAACTGCTGAAGCTCAGAGTTTAATCTGATTCTGTTTTTACTTTGGCAGAAGAAATGTCTTTAAAGTTTAATATTGTTTGACATTTAGATAGAAAGAAGATTTAAATTATATTCACTGTGACTTAATTGACCAATTTAACATCTTCCATCATATTTCTGATTTCGTTTCATTGAGTTTTTAATCATTAAATTTGAAGGGAAAAAAGATTATATGACGAATTCATGCACATTGACATTTCATTGAAGAATAAATGACAGAAACATTTATCCTGATTCACATGTTGGTGTTAAAGGAGCTTTATTATAGACGGAGAGGCAACGCACTTAGCACCAGATCTGCCTCCAGAGGGGACTGTGAGGTGCAGTTCAGACGTAGCCATATAGGCCAAAACTCATTAACTGTCAAGGGCAGTGAATGTTGGAATAGTCTCCCAACTCCGAACAGAGATAGTTCTACTTTTACTGCATTTAAAAAACATCTTATAGAATGGTTATTATCCCACCAAATTTGCACCCATGAATAACATACTGACTAGCACTTTAATACAGTATTACTGTAGCCCTTATTTCTCACTGTATCCTATCCTTTACTGTATCCTATGGTATAATTGCTGCTGATCATCATTGTGCCTTCTTTTATATTTATGCAGGTGACAATACCATGCAGCGTTATGGCTAGCTGCGTGGTATTGTTATCTGTTGTCTGTATCTTATCCTTTACTGTAACTTATTGTATAATTGCTGCTAACATTGTGCCTTCTTTTATATTTTTTTATATTCCAAGTTCTTGTTTCTTTTTATGGTATGTCTGTCTGTCTTTTAATGTGAGGACTACGGGTGGAAATTAGCCTTGAGCTAAACCTGGTATATTTACAAGACGTCATTGCACCAATTGTCCATTAATATGCATTGTCCTCGGCAAATAAACGATATAAATAATAATTTACGGTAAACTTGATATGAAAACACTTCAGTTCAGACAGTACACTAAATCTCTTTAGTATCAAAAACTCTTCAAGTAAACTAGAAAATAGGTGATGCTAAAACATTTTATATACACAGTAATTAAACTGACCTGAGAGTTTCCAGTCTGCAGTGTGGACTCTCCAGTCCAACAGAGAGACACTTCACTCCTGAATCCTGCAGGTTGTTGTTACTCAGGTCCAGATCTCTCAGACTAGAGGACTGGGAGCTGAGAACTGAGGACAGAGCTGCACAGCTTCTCTCTGAGAGGTTACAGTCCGCTAGTCTGGAAATATAAAGAAAAGAACAATAGGATTAGGTTACTTTTTTTTTTTTAAAACAACATTTAAGACGGCAAGGTATCTAAATAATAATAAATAAAGCCAACTATCTGAGTACTTACAAAGCTTTTTTGGAGGCTTTGACCATTGGCAGCACCCTCAGAAGGACCGCCTCTGAAGCAGAGTATTTCTTCAGGTCAAACACGTCCAGATCTTTTTCTGATGGCAGTAGGAGAGTTTCCAGTGTGCAGTGTGGACTCTCCAGTGCAGCACACAGCTGCTTCACTCCTGAATCCTGCAGATTATTGTTCCTCAGGTCCAGAACTCTCAGACTAGATGACTGGGAGCTGAGAACTGAGGACAGAGCTGCACAGCTTCTCTCTGAGAGGTTACAGTCACTCAACCTGGAGAAGAAACAGCAGAACAAAAGACAACTATTGTAAATTTTACTTTAACAAAGATTAAACTACATTAATCTGGATAGTTCTGTGTGCACCTACAGAGCTTTGTTGGAGGCTTTGACCACTGGCAGCAGCCTCAGAAGAGCCTCCTCTGAAGCAGAGTATTTCTTCAGGTCAAACACGTCCAGATCTTTTTCTGATGACAGTAAGATGAAGACCAGAGCTGACCACTGAGCAGGAGATAGTTTATCTGTGGAGAGACTTCCTGATCTCAGGGACTGTTGGATCTGCTCCACTAGAGAACGATCATTCAGTTCATTCAGACAGTGGAACAGATTGATGCTTCTCTCTGCAGACACATTCTCACTGATCTTCTTCTTGATGTACTCAACTGTTTTCTGATTGGTCTTTAAGCTACTTCCTGTCTGTGTCAGCAGACCTCGTAGGAGAATCTGATTGGTCTGCAGTGAAAGACCCAGGAGGAAGCGGAGGAACAAGTCCAGGTGTCCATTTGGACTCTTTAAGGCCTCGTCCACAGCACTCTGGTAGAAACGTGTTGATTTGTCTTTAAGGACTTCAGAACACCTCGATGTTGTTTGTTTTGCTGCCAGCAGATTGACTCCAGACTTGATGAATGTCAGATGGACATGAAGAGCAGCCAGAAACTCCTGAACACTCAGATGGACGAAGCAGAACACCTTGTCCTGGTACAGCCCTCTCTCCTCTTTAAAGACCTGTGTGAACACTCCTGAGTACACTGAGGCTGCTCTGATATCGATGCCACACTCTGTCAGGTCTGATTCATAGAAGATCAGGTTGCCTTTCTGCAGCTGCTCAAAAGCCAGTTTTCCCAGAGACTCAATCATCTTCCTGCTCTCTGGACTCCAGTGTGGATCTGTCTCAGCTCCTCCATCATACTTGATGTTCTTCAGTTTGGATTGAACCACCAGGAAGGAGATGTACATCTCAGTAAGGGTCTTGGGCAGCTCTCCTCTCTTTCTTCTTTTCAACACATCCTCCAGAACTGTAGCAGTGATCCAGCAGAAGACTGGGATGTGGCACATGATGTGGAGGCTTCGTGATGTCTTGATGTGGGAGATGATGGTTCTGGCCTGCTCCTCATCTCTGAATCTCTTCCTGAAGTACTCCTCCTTCTGTGGGTCAGTGAACCCTCTGACCTCTGTCACCATGCCGACACACTCGGGAGGGATCTGATTGGCTGCTGCAGGTCGTGTGGTTATCCAGAGGCGAGCAGAGGGAAGCAGTTTCCCCCTGATGAGGTTTGTCAGCAGCACATCCACTGAGGTGGACTCTGTAACATCAGTCAGGATCTCAGTGTTGTCGAAGTCCAGAGGAAGTCGACACTCATCCAGACCGTCAAAGATGAACACAACCTGGAACTCTTCAAACCTGCAGATTCCTGCTTCTTTGGTTTCAGTAAAGAAGTGATGAACAAGTTCCACCAAGCTGTACTTTTTCTCTTTCTGCACATTCAGCTCTCTGAAAGTGAATGGAAATGTGAAGTGTATGTCCTGGTTGGCTTTGTCTTCAGCCCAGTCCAGAGTGAACTTCTGTGTTAAGACTGTTTTCCCAATGCCAGCCACTCCCTTTGTCATCACTGTTCTGATTGGTTCATCTCTTCCAGGTGAGGCTTTAAAGATGTCTTCGTGTCTGATTGTTGTTTCTGGTCTGTCTGGTTTCCTGGATGCTGTTTCAATCTGTCTGACCTCATGTTCATCATTGACCTCTACAGTCCCTCCCTCTGTGATGTAGAGCGGTGTGTAGATCTGATTCAGAAGGGTTGGGTTTCCTGCTTTAGTGATCCCCTCAAACAGACACTGGAACTTCTTCTCCAGGTTAGACTTGAGTTTACGTCGACACTCTGCAGCACGACTTCCTGAATGAACAAACAACAAATGAAATCAGTGAGTGGATCCTACAGAAAGTCTAGAAATCTGAACATGTAAATGTGTCTGTGTAGTTTTTCCTCCTCCATCAGTTTTATTCAGCTCATCAGTGGAGGACAAACAGCCTCTGATCTGATGCAGATGTGTGCAGCATATTTACAGCAGAGTTTGAAATATAAACCTGTCCCATGTTGCCTCCATTTCCTCTCCATCATGTTAAATCTGTTAAAATCCTCTTACTGCTCTGCAGACGCTCAGCCAGCTCCTCCTGCTTCATTCTCCTCAGGAAGTGCAGTGTGATCTTCAGAAATGCCTCTCTGCTGCTCCTCCTCTGCTCTTCCTCCTCATCATCCAACACCTCCTCATCCTCACTCTGACTCTCTAGGCATTGTGGGTCATCTGGACTCAGACCCCTCTGGACTCTCTTCAGCTCGTTCTTCACAAAAGTGAAGATGTTCTCCTCCAGCAGCTGGAACAGAAAGATAAAGTGAACATTTCATTTAAACTGGTAGAACACAACATGTGATTCATGTGTCAGTCTGAAGGCCTGCTGGTCTAAACAGAGCAGCATGGACACTGTTAGGACCTGAATGCTACTTTACTATTTCATCTGTGGTTGATGGAGTTAATAGTAAAAGGTGTGTTTGTACATGTACACACCATAAATATGGAGTCCAGCTGTGTTTGATGCTGCTGTGCAGACTGATCACTGGGAACCTCTGAGCTCTGCTGCTGAACTCTGTGGAGAAAACATCACGTTTAAGGACATTTAATGACTCAAATCTGCACTCAGCTTATTAAAGATGTTCTGTTATGATGACTAAATGAACTCCTGTAAATGCTGCTCTGATTACTGGATGTTAAATTCTTACCTTCCATCAGCAGGTTGTCCATCTTTAAACTCAATAGGACGCTTCATAGACCCGTCACTCTTCATGGACACACAGCTGGGTTCAGGAGAGTCTGCTCTCTGCTGCTGCATCCTGATACTAATAAATACATCACAAAACCAAATTAACCACGTTAAAACCAAATAACTGTATTTTTATTTATCTACAATTGATTATAGTGAAGCTTAAGACTCCGAGCTCTCCCAGTCTGCTGTTTTGTACTGTAATTTCTTTTGTAAATTATGTTGACTGTCAGTTTTCCTGGTCCCCATTGGAGGTTGGCCTCGAACGGGGCAGAGTCGGAGTTCTCCTCAGTAATCTACACACCTGCCATCTACACACCTGCCTTCGATCAGCAATCAAGCCTTCACCACCACTCACAGTATTTAAGGACCGGTCTTGCACTCGTCAGTTTATCCATGTGAATCCCGGTCTTCAGCCACCATCCTGTCTCACTCCTGGTTCCCTGGACTCTGCTCTGCCCAAGTTCTCCAGCACATCTCTCCTGCTCTCAGCAGCCTCCACAGACCCCCCTGAACCTCACCTCAGCTCAGAACCACTACGGGACTATATTCCATTCATCTACCTGGATTCCCTCTGCTAAGTCAGTATTTTTTTTGGTCTGAATTCAAGTAATTATGACAGTTGACTGCGTTGAGGCCAGTTGAAACATCAGAATCAAACAGATTTGGTCTAATAGAGGAGAAAGCAGCCTAAACCCCTAAATTATGAACTGAGGACAGCCACGATCCAGACTTTCTCTGCTGCCCAGCTTCACTGAGTCTGTCCATAGACATCCAGCCAGCTCCCAAAATGTTGGCCCCCTTTCCGAGGTCCTCCTGCTTCTTGGTCGCCTTGCATGTGGATTTGTTGACACCTTGATCCCCAAAGTTTCTGTCCTGAGCAGCTCTTCCAGCCTCCAGGGTGGTCATGCCCATCTGTCCTGCCTTCTTTTCTCCCCTTTGTTTCTCCCTCCTGACCAGCCTGGAGGGACATTAGGGAGCTGTCCCTTGAGGGGCGACTGTCATGATTCCTGTTGAAGCTCTGTTTGGGTTGTCCTGTCTGTTTCTGTCCCTGCCTTCAGTTTCAAACCCACCTGCTCACCTGCTGCCACTGTGTAATTCCCTCATCAGCTCCTCACAACATATACTGCTCTCACTCATTGTCTTTCTAGACACTAGATTGTGATGCTGTTCCTGTCTGTTTCTGTTCCTCTTGTTACCTGTTCCTGCTGGTGTCAACCTTATTTGAACTGCTTTCCCTTTATGGTCTGTAAGCCTGTCTGTTGGTTTCTGAGCATTAAAGCTGTTTCCATTTAACCTGTCTGTGGTGTTTGTGCCTGGTTCACCTGCTCCGCCCCACATAACACAGGAGGTTTATTCAGCCAAACAACCATTTTACATTCTTACCTTCCATCAGCAGATTGTCCATCTTTAAACCTAATAGGCTTGTCCATAGACTCATCACTCTTCATGGACACACAGCTGGGTTCAGGAGAGTCTGCTCTCTGCTGCTGCATCCTGATACAAACAAACAACAAATCAAAGAGTTTAAAAAGATGAATTTTGAGCAGACTGTCAGCAGCTGAAGTTTTAGAAGCAGAATGAAAATCAGTAAGAAGACAGTGGATGAGAAACGTTCTCCTGTTCATCAAAATGTCATCTGATGAAAGATGCTGTCTCATCTTAGTTGACAAATCAGTGGTTGAGCTCTTTGTTAACTCACAAAGTTAGTAGTTCATTCTGAGTTATTGTGACTTATTACTCAGTAGTTGAGTGTCAGATGTGACAGTGAGTGTGAATAATGATGGTGGAGTGATGTGAGTGGAGAACAGTGATGGACAGTTAGAGATCCTCATCTCACCTCTGAGCTTTGGTCTGGCTGTCATGTTCCCCATGACTTTTAGAGCGAGGGACTCTGTCCTCACACTGATCCATAGCAGAGAAACAGCTGATGGGAGAGCTGCACTCACTCACTACAACAAGGTTTCATCACAGGACCCATTAGTTCTCATTCATCTTTCTAACATGTCACAAATACTGTAGAAAACAGAAGCAGCAGCTCTTCCCATCAGACACACTGAGCAGGTCCATCTGAGGACTCTGCAGCCTCTGGGACAGTTCACAACATGGACTGTAAAAGAGCTTTCAGTCAAACCAAGTCTGTCTCAGTGATGGAAGATGGTTGTTTTTTGGATTAAAATGGACAGCAGTCAAGTTGATCCAAGCTGTCTGATAAGTTCTGACATTCCCTACATTTTTCACTGATAAGATCTCAGATTACAATCAAAGTGCTGTTGGTTCAACCTGAGAATCACTAACAGTAAAACAAGGAAATCATTCTCAAACTGCTCTCCTTTTACTCATAAAGACACAAATGATCAAGAATCTAAATGTTCTGTAAAACCTGAAGGATTAAATAAATATAGTGAAACAGACAATCATCATCAGAAACATTTCTACTGTCCAGTCAAACAGTGATTCAACACAATGTGATCAAACTGATGGTTCATTAGACATTTATAGATTTCTCTGGTAGGATTCTCACCTGCTGAAGTCTCTTCAGGTCAACTTACAGACACTTTCCACCTTCATGTGTAGAGAAACATGAGGAGAGAAGAAGCTGCTCATTCTCCCTCGTCAGTCCTGCTGTCTGTGTTCATCTGATCTGAAGACGCTGTCACATCCTCATAACTTCAGAGTCCACATCTAAACTACATCAGTGACGTCAAAACCAGTCTAACCAGTAGCAGAAACCCAGTCAGTGTCAGATATATAACACATGATGTAGTTCTACTATCTGTCCACTAGATGGAGCCAACTGAACATCTAATGAGCTAAAGATCAGCTCAGCATCATCAGCTGCTGTTAGTATCTCTGACCAACAACATCACTCAGCAGCTTGGATCAACTTGGCTGTAACCCATGTGATACAACAAGCTCATAATACTTATGTACTTTAATTGTACCCCCCACTCAAATGCTACTCCAAAGCACATCTCCCCCTTCAGGCACCCACTAAACAATCTTACAGCTGTCCAGATTGACACACCAGCATTATACTCACATATGAACGTCATTTAAACAAAATTCAAATTACTTTATTTATCCCTGATGGCTGTAGGAGTGAAGGATCTTTTAAATCTTTTGTCCTGCAACAGATAGAGAGGAGCTGACCACGGCTGTTTTTGGTCCATAAAGGTGCTGTGTAGCGGATGATCCAGGTAATTCAAGATGGCCTCAAACATCTTGACAGTGAATCTCTCCTCCACCTCCTCCAGTGAGTCCAACCTGGCTCCAATCACAGAACCAGCTCTTTTGTTTCTGATGCTGCCTCCCCAGCAGACTGCAACATAAAACAACACACTTGCCACCACAGACTGATAAAACATCTGCAGCATCTTACTACAGATGTCAAGAGATCTGAGCTTCCTTCAGAAAAAGATGCAGCTCTGCCCCTTTTTGTAGAGAGTGTCTGTGTTTAGGGACCAGTCCAACTTATTATCCAGATATACACAGATGTCACTTCAACCGTTAACATGCTGTCTGTCCATCATTGTAGCTACAGCAGTCTGTTAACTTTGATTAGTTTTAACACTTAAACTCTCTTAAATTACATTTGTGCGACATAGATACATGTTTGATTGTAACTCTTCTGTTTTCATGTTGTTTCTTTCAAAGCGGTCGTTTCCTCTCAGACCTCCACACAGGAAGAGGAGGAGTTTGGTCCCAAGCTGCCGCCTCCTTCAGCTGCTCTCAGTGAGTTTACAACCATCAGACTGCAAGTTTCACTCAGACAGACGACAGCAGCTCAGTTTTATTAGATTTTAAACAACAATAAAAGTCTACAGCACAGAGGAATCACATATATCACACAGGATTGTTAACAGACCAGTTCATTGTTGAAAGAATCATCATATTGTTGCATTACTGCCATCTGCTGGACTGTCAGTCTAACTGCTCCAGCTTTAACATGATGCAAATGTTCCTGAATGGAGCTTCATGTGTGAATACTGAAAGTCACCAGCAGGCTTTAGTGTTTAGTGCTTTAGTGTTAGTGTTTAGTGTTCTAACTTATTTTTTCAACAACTTTATTCCATATTTCTATCGTAGTTTTGGTTATTGAGTGCAATTGGTTACCTAACTTGCAGAATAATCCTTTGTGTTTCAACAATTACAGTGTCAGGTTTTACACATTTCACAAAGCAATTATTCTCACATCAGTGTCCTTACTGGTGATGGTGGTGGTGATGGTGCTGTCCTCTTGCTGTGGTCTATAATCTGTCCATTTCTCCCATTTTTCCTGAAATTATGTTTCTTGTAAACGTAGTGTAATGTGTCATTTTTTCCATTAAAAATATTTCTTCCACAGTGCACACGCACTGCTCTACGGTCTGACTATATTTTTCCAATTGAATTCTCTCCAGACCCCGGAGCTAGTGGCCTTGCACTGTGTTTTACGGTCCTGGTTCCGGTTCTGGTCTTGGTCATATCCCCGGTCCTGGTCCCGGTTCTGGTCCTGGTCCCAGTCTAGGTCCCGGTCCCGGTCCTGATCAGGCTGCCGTCCGCGTTCACAGGGCCCGGGGCCAGAACCAGAAACAGGACTGGGACCGGAACCGGGGCTGGGACCAGGACCAGAACCGGGACCGGAACAAAGACCAGAACCGGAATAGCAACTAGAACCAGGAGCAGGGCCAGAACCGGGACCACGTCATCATCATCAACGTCAACATCATCATCATCAACATCACCATCATCATCATCTTTTTCATGGAGGAGCA
Source organism: Scomber colias (assembly GCA_021039105.1). Taxonomy (NCBI): domain Eukaryota; kingdom Metazoa; phylum Chordata; class Actinopteri; order Scombriformes; family Scombridae; genus Scomber; species Scomber colias. The sequence goes on from JAJDFG010000678.1 coordinate 76,935, forward strand.
GTGACTGATGTTGATACTGATGATGATGATGTTGATGATGATGGTGATGATGATGATGATGATGGTGATGATGATGTTGACGTTGATGATGATGGTGATGATGATGATGATGATGATCTTAATGATGATGGTGATGATGATGATGGTGATGGTGATGATCTTGATCTTGATGATGATGATGATGGTGTTGATGCTGATGATGGTGATGATGATGATGATGATGATGATGATGATGGTGGTGATGATCTTGATCTTGATGATGATGATGATGGTGTTGATGCTGATGATGTTGATGATCTTGATGATGATGATGATGATGATGGTGATGATGTTGATGATGATGTTGATGCTGATGATGCTGATGATGATGTTGATGGTGGTGATGATGGTGATGGTGGTGATGATGATGATGGTGATGATGATGTTGATGGTGGTGATGATGATGATGGAAGTGATGGTGATGATGATGAGATAATGATGATGATGATGTTGATGTTGATGTTAATAATGATGATGTTAATAATGATGATGATGATGATAGTGATGGTGGTGATGATGATGGTAAACGTGGTCATGATGATGGTGATGAAGCAGATGGTGATCACCATCATCATTAACCAGGTGTAGCGAGAGATCATCAGATATGGAAGTACATTCAGAGGCCCAACGTTTACAAGCAAAGGTAACCAGTTAATGTGAAAACCAGTTGATTTGTAACACCGAACTGCTCCGGTGCCAAAAACTCTTATTCCGATAAACTGCGTGTTCACTTCTGACTCCATGTGAAGTGGTTAACTTAACTTATAAGAAGCTAAACAGAAGAGAGAGAAGAGCATACATTTGTTGTTTTATTTCCACTGTGGTTAACAACAACAACCAATAGACAGCAGCGCCCTCTGCTGGCTAGTGCACAAGTGCAGCTCAAAACATCACAATGAACTGGTTTACACCACAAAACTCATTAAATAGAAAATTATGTTTGGTGCCAAAATGAAACAAAGCATTTACAAATTAAGCTAAATATCTTGTTGAGAGATTCTTGAGTCCTTAAAGTCTTTGAAAGTCCTTTTGACTGTCTGCCTTTGCTTCATACATCAATAATTACAACTTTAACTTTTAAGTCATCTGTATACATTATATTTTTACAGCTTTTCAAACTATGTATTTACTTATTGCATTAAATTATGGAATGAAAGATTAGATCATGAACATAGAGTATTTATGCAAAAGCACTTACATTTATTAGATTGAAACATGAATAGAGCTGTATGCAAATGAGCTGGATCCTGACAGTAACAACAGCAGAGTCAACTGAGACTAATCAATGAATCATGTAGAAGGAAAAATAACTGAGTGTTTGAGTCTGAGACAGATCTGCTTCACAGTGCAGAGTGTGTGTGATGTTTGATTTCAGCAGCTGATCTTCAGTCAGCAGAGTTTCTGTCCACAGGAGAGACTCTCCCTCCTACAGAAGAACCAGAGAGACTCTCCCTCCTACAGAAGACACAGAGAGACTCTCCCTCCTACAGAGGAACCAGAGAGACTGAGGAACCAGACCAGACTCCAAACCCAGCATACAGAGGTTCAGTGAATGTGGTGTTGAAGGTGTGGAGGTGGATCAGTGTGTCAGAGGAGACTCTGTATAAGGACAGAGTGCCAGCAGGACAGTCCACATACACTGCTACTCTGTTAGAGACAGAGGAGGAGGAGGAGGAGGAGGAGGAGATGGAGGAGGAGGAGGAGGAGGAGGAGAAGATGTATGTTTTTCGGTTATTGTGACAGACATAGTAACCACGATCAGAGCAGCACAGACTCCAGGACTGATCATTCCCTCCAAACAAACAGTCATTACTTTTTCCTTTCCTTCTGATTCTTCTGTAACTCACTGCTACATCAACGTTTCCTCTCCACTCGACCTCCCAGTAACAGCGACCAGTCAGATCATTTCTACACAGCAGCTGAGGACAGTAATCAAATCTGTCTGGACGATCAGGATATGACTGATCCTTCTTCACACGTGTCACCTTCCTGTTGTTATCAGACAGTTTTAGTTCTCTGTTCATTGAGTTTGGATCCAGTTCCAGTTCACAGGCATCTTGATGGAGAGAACAAGACACAATACAGCTGCAGTTTATCATCTGTTGATTTATGAACTACTTTACTGAAACCATTCAAACTTAAACCGTCTCCATGACAACTGAGACACTCCATCACTGAGGAAGACCATGAGATGTGACTGAAAGCTTTGGACATACAGAGTAAGTGAACCTTTAACAGTTCAGTTAGAACATGAACAGTCAACATGACAGTGATATTCAGTAATATTCATGTTTGTTCATCAGGTTTGGTGTAAAGTGAAGGTCTTTGCACATCAAGTCTGTTATTTTCATCTCAAACTGTCGTCTGTTACAAACACATTTTAGTCCAAATGCTCCAAACAGCTGAAGTCAGTATGAATGAATGAACTTTATCTGCAGGAGAGACATGAGGGACATTTTGGAGCAGGTAGCGCCACCATGTGGACATTTATAAAACATTTCTCTTTTAACTCCTGAACTGTGACGAACAGAAGGAAATTTCTGTTTCATGGATTCATTGGTTCAAGATAAATGTCAGTTTAGGCCACGCCCATTTCTGACTAAACACATTTTCCATCATTTTGAACTTTTTTCACTTCTTTTACATATTTCATCCAGTTTTTCCTCAAAGTTCTCATGAATCAAACTGAAAACACACTCACACTTCCTCACACCAGGTTTCAGTGTGTGCGGTCCACCATGGTCCATCCTGGAGGAAGAGACAAAGACACAATCAGCTTCATACACCTTCACTCATATCCACCATTAAACATGAACCACAGTCCCTCAATTAGTGAGTGTCTGTCCATCTGTCCATACCTGAGAGTGTCCACCTGTCTGTCTGTCCATACCTGAAAGTGTCCGCCTGTCTGTCCACACCTGAGAGTGTCCACCTGTCTGTCCGTACATGAGAGTGTCCAACTGTCTGTCCATACCTGAGAGTGTCCATCTGTCTGTCCATACCTGAGAGAGTCCACCTGTCTGTCCATACCTGAGAAAGTCCACCTGTCTGTCCGTACCTGAGAGTGTCCATCTGTCTGTCCATACCTGAGAGTGTCCATCTGTCTTTCCATACCTGAGAGTGTCCACCTGTCTGTTCATACCTGAGTGTCCATACCTGAGAGTGTCCAGTCTCCAGTGTGGATCCTCCAGTCCAGCAGACAGTTTCCCTCCTGAGTCTCCTGGATGATTGTAGCTCAGGTCCAGCTCTCTCAGATGGGAGGGGTTGCACTTCAGAGCTGAGGCCACAGACGCACAGCCTTCCTCTGTGATCAGACATCCTGACAGACTGAACACACACAACACTTCATCTAATGAGCTCAAAAACATTCTCAACTCAATAAACAGGATTTTGTTCTTCAGGCCTTTATGTTGACACTCAGCGCCCCCTGCTGTATGTTGGTGTAATGCAGATACATTTTAGGTTAGTAGAAGGAGAGAAAGCACATGTTGCTGCTGGAGGATGAAACTGCTGAAGCTCAGAGTTTAATCTAATTCTGTTTTACTTTGGCAGAAGAAATGTCTTTAAAGTTGAATATTGTTTGACATTTAGATAGAAAGAAGATTTAAATTATATTCACTGTGACTTAATTGACCAATTTAACATCTTACATCATAATTCTGATTTCGTTTCATTGAGTTTTTAAGGGAAAAAAGTTTATGATCAATTTTCATTAGTTCATGCACATTGACACTTCATTGAAGGATGAATGACAGAAACATTTATCCTGACTCATATGTTGGTGTTAAAGTAGCTATATTTACTGTAAACTTGATATGTTTAGACAGTACAAAAAATCTTTTTAGTATCAAAAACTCTTCAAGTAAACTAGAGACTAGGTAACACTAAAATATACTACTTTATATAATACTTTATATACACAGTAATAAAACTGACCTGAGAGTTTCCAGTCCACAGTGTGGACTCTCCAGTCCAGCAGAAAGCTGCTTCACTCCTGAATCCTGCAGGTTGTTGTTACTCAGGTCCAGATCTCTCAGAGTAGAGGACTGGGAGCTGAGAACTGAGGACAGAGCTGCACAGCTTCTCTCTGAGAGGTTACAGCCACTCAACCTGAAGAAGAATCAGCAGAACAAAAGAATTACAAACATTACTTTACTTCATTGAGCAAAGATGAAAGTCCATTAATCTGGATAGTTCTGTGTGCACCTACAGAGCTTTGTTGGAGGCTTTGACCACTGGCAGCAGCCTCAGAAGAGCCTCCTCTGAAGCAGAGTATTTCTTCAGGTCAAACACGTCCAGATCTTTTTCTGATGACAGTAAGATGAAGCCCAGAGCTGACCATTGAGCAGGAGACAGTTTATCTGTGGAGAGACTTCCTGATCTCAGGTACTGTTGGATCTCCTCCACTAGAGAACGATCATTCAGTTCATTCAGACAGTGGAACAGATTGATGCTTCTCTCTGCAGACACATTCTCACTGATTTTATTCTTGATGTACTTGACTGTTTTCTGATTGGTCTGTGAGCTACTTCCTGTCTGTGTCAGCAGACCTCGCAGGAGAGTCTGATTGGTCTGCAGTGAAAGACCCAGGAGGAAGCGGAGGAACAAGTCCAGGTGTCCATTTGGACTCTTTAAGGCCTCGTCCACAGCACTCTGGTAGAAACGGGTTGATTTGTCTTTAAGGACTTCAGACCACCTGGATGTTGTCTGTTTTGCTGCCAGCAGATTGACTCCAGACTTGATGAATGTCAGATGGACATGAAGAGCAGCCAGAAACTCCTGAACACTCAGATGGATGAAGCAGAACACCTTGTCCTGGTACAGCCCTCTCTCCTCTTTAAAGACCTGTGTGAACACTCCTGAGTACACTGAGGCTGCTCTGATATCGATGCCACACTCTGTCAGGTCTGATTCATAGAAGATCAGGTTGCCTTTCTGCAGCTGCTCAAAAGCCAGTTTTCCCAGAGACTCAATCATCTTCCTGCTCTTCTTACTCCAGTGTGGATCTGTCTGAGCTCCTCCATCATACTTGATGTTCTTCAGTTTGGACTGAACCACCAGGAAGTGGATGTACATCTCAGTCAGGGTCTTGGGCAGCTCTCCTCCCCCTCTGCTTTTCAACACATCCTCCAGAACTGTAGCAGTGATCCAGCAGAAGACTGGGATGTGGCACATGATGTGGAGGCTTCGGGATGTCTTGATGTGGGAGATGATGGTTCTGGCCTGCTCCTCATCTCTGAATCTCTTCCTGAAGTACTCCTCCTTCTGTGGGTCAGTGAACCCTCTGACCTCTGTCACCATGCTGACACACTCAGGAGGGATCTGATTGGCTGCTGCAGGTCGTGTGGTTATCCAGAGGTGAGCAGAGGGAAGCAGTTTCCCCCTGATGAGGTTTGTCAGCAGCACATCCACTGAGGTGGACTCTGTAACATCAGTCAGGATCTCAGTGTTGTGGAAGTCCAGAGGAAGTCGACACTCATCCAGACCGTCAAAGATGAACACAACCTGGAACTCTTCAAACCTGCAGATTCCTGCTTCTTTGGTTTCAGTAAAGAAGTGATGAACAAGTTCCACCAAGCTGTACTTTTTCTTTTTCAGCACATTCAGCTCTCTGAAAGTGAATGGAAATGTGAAGTGTATGTCCTGGTTGGCTTTGTCTTCAGCCCAGTCCAGAGTGAACTTCTGTGTTAAGACTGTTTTCCCAATGCCAGCCACTCCCTTTGTCATCACTGTTCTGATTGGTTCATCTCTTCCAGGTGAGGCTTTGAAGATGTCTTCATGTCTGATTGTTGTTTCTGGTCTGACTGGTTTCCTGGATGCTGTTTCAATCTGTCTGACCTCATGTTCATCATTGACCTCTGCAGTCCCTCCCTCTGTGATGTAGAGCGGTGTGTAGATCTGATTCAGAAGGGTTGGGTTTCCTGCTTTAGCGATCCCCTCAAACAGACACTGGAACTTCTTCTGCAGGTTAGACTTGAGTTTACGTCGACACTTTGCAGCTCGAGTTCCTGAATGAACAAACAACAAATGAAATCAGTGAGTGGATCCTACAGAAAGTCTAGAAATCTAAACATGTAAGTGTGTCTGTGTAGTTTTTCCTCCTCCATTAGTTTTATTCAGCTCATCAGTGGAGGACAAACAGCCTCTGATCTGATGCAGATGTGTGCAGCATATTTACAGCAGAGTTTGAAATATAAACCTCTCCCATGTTGCCTCCATTTCCTCTCCATCATGTTAAATCTGTTAAAATCCTCTTACTCTGCAGACGCTCAGCCAGCTCCTCCTGCTTCATTCTCCTCAGGAAGTGCACTGTGATCTTCAGAAATGCTGCTCTGCTGCTCCTCCTCTGCTCTTCCTCCTCACCGTCCAACAACTCCTCATCCTCACTCTGACTCTCTAAGCATTCTGGGTAATCTGGACTCAGACCCCTCTGGACTCTCTTCAGCTCGTTCTTCACAAAAGTGAGGATGTTCTCCTCCAGCAGCTGGAACAGAAAGATAAAGTGAACATTTCATTTAAACTGGTAGAACACAACATGTGATTCATGTGTCAGTCTGAAGGCCTGCTGGTCTAAACAGAGCAGCATGGACACTGTTAGGACCTGAATGCTACTTTACTATTTCATCTGTGGTTGATGGAGTTAATAGTAAAAGGTGTGTTTGTACATGTACACACCATAAATATGGAGTCCAGCTGTGTTTGATGCTGCTGTGCAGACTGATCACTGGGAACCTCTGAGCTCTGCTGCTGAACTCTGTGGAGAAAACATCACGTTTAAGGACATTTAATGACTCAAATCTGCACTCAGCTTATTAAAGATGTCCTGTCATGATGACTAAATGAACTCCTGTAAATGCTGCTCTGATTACTGGATGTTAAATTACCCTCCATCAGCAGGCTGTCCATCTTTAAAGTGAATACCACGAGGCATAGACCAGTCACTCTTCATGGACACACAGCTGGGTTCAGGAGAGTCTGCTCTCTGCTGCTGCATCCTGATACTAATAAAACAGTGATAGAAACATGCAGTTAAAACCAATGAAATGAAGGATTAAACACCAGTTTAAGTCCCAGCATTAAAAGGAAATATTTCAGAACAGAGTGACTGATGATTTCATGTTGCTGCATTGATGAAAAGAGGTCATTAATCAAAAGAAGAAGGAAATGAGGATTTTCCACAGGGGTTCTATGGCTCAGCAGGCCATTTTCATTCAATGTTCGTACTTATATGTACAAAAAGTAACCCATGACTTTCAAACTAATATATTTCAATGGGTAGGCACATTTCGTGTCTGCAGTACTCATTTTTTGTTACAAGAAACACAGAAACTGTATTGTTTGTTGTTTTAATCCAATACATTAATTGTTTCGTTAATTCTTAGGTCTATTTTTTAATATTGTTCTAATTTGATGTTGACTACAGTGAAGGCAAAGACAATTTTTTCACATTGTGGACAATAAAGTTTAATAAAATTAAATGAAGAAATGCAGTACTGACCACCAGTTGAATCATCAGAATCAAACAGAGTTGGTCTAATAGAGGAGAAAGCAGCTTAAACCCGATCCCGACTTTCTCTGCTGCTCAGCTTCACTGCCAGCTCCCAAAACATCACCCCCCCCCCCGTGCCAAGGTCCTCATGCCTCTAGGTTGCCTTGCACATGGTTCAGCCTCCAGAGTGGTCCTGCCCATCTGTCCTGCCTTCTTTCTCCTCTTTGTTTTCTCCCTCCTGACCAGCCTGGAGGGACATTTAGGAGCTGTCCCTTGAGGGGCGACTGTCATGATTCCTGTTTAAGCTCTGTTTGTGTTGTCCTGTCTGTTTCTGTCCCTGCCTTCAGTTTCAAACCCACCTGCTCACCTGCTGCCACTGTGTAATTCCCTCATCAGCTCCTCACTACATATACTGCTCTCACTCATTTTCTTTCATTCTAGACACTAGATTGTGATGCTGTTCCTGTCTGTTCCTGTTCCTCTTGTTACCTGTTCCTGCTGGTTTCAACCTTATTTGAACTGCTTTCCCTTTATGGTCTGTAAGCCTGTCTGTTGGTTTCTGAGCATTAAAGCTGTTTCCATTTAACCTGTCTGTGATGTTTGTGCCTGGTTCACCTGCTCCGCCCCACATAACACAGGAGGTTTATTCAGCCCAAACAGCCAAACAAGCATTTTTAACTTCTTACCTTCCATCAGCAGGTTGTCCACATTTAAACCAAATAGGATGATGGATAGACTGATCACTCTTCATGGACACACAGCTGGGTTCAGGAGAGTCTGCTTTCTGCTGCTGCATCCTGATACTAATAAAACAGGGGGGGAAAGCATGTAGTTTAAAACCAAAGAAATGAAGGATTAATCATCAGTTTAAATCCCAGAATTAAACAGAAAACTTTCAGAACAGAGTGACTGATGAGTTCAAATTCCTCCAGAGATGAAAAGAGGATGGCAGCGACTTGGTCATGAGTCAACAGAAGAAGGAAGTGAGGATGTTCCACAGCAGTTCTATGGCTCAGTAACAATCTGTGTTAACCTCAATAACTAAAGATGGAAATATAAACATCCCAGTTCAACTTCAGATGGATGAACACAACATCAAGCAGCTTTATTTTATATAGAATTATCTCCAGTCCATTTTCCCATCTGATCCATAAAGATCCTGATAATAACTTTAAAAACGTTTTCTGAATTTAATGGGATCATTTATTTTTGTTTGTTTAGAAGAGAGTAGGAAGAAGAAGAAGAAATGAAAAAAAGGTATGAAATTAAACTGTGTTATCTGTCCTTTCTCCTTTTTGTTTTCTCCCTCCTGACCAGCCTGGAGGGACATTTGGGAGCTGTCCCTTGAGGGGCGTCTGTCATGATTCCTGTTTAAGCTCTGTTTGTGTTGTCCTGTCTGTTTCTGTCCCTGCCTTCAGTTTCAAACCCACCTGCTCACCTGCTGCCACTGTGTAATTCCCTCATCAGCTCCTCACTACATATACTGCTCTCACTCATTTTCTTTCATTCTAGACACTAGATTGTGATGCTGTTCCTGTCTGTTCCTGTTCCTCTTGTTACCTGTTCCTGCTGGTTTCAACCTTATTTGAACTGCTTTCCCTTGATGGTGCCCAAACAGCCAACCAACCATTTTTAAATTCTTACCTTCCATCAGCAGGTTGTCCATCTTTAAACTCAATAAGATTATCCATAGACTCATCACTCTTCATGGACACACAGCTGGGTTCAGGAGAGTCTGCTCTCTGCTGCTGCATCCTGATACAAACAAACAACAAATCAAAGAGTTTAAAAAGATGAATTTTGAGCAGACTGTCAGCAGCTGAAGTTTTAGAAGCAGAATGAAAATCAGTAAGAAGACAGTGGATGAGAAACGTTCTCCTGTTCATCAAAATGTCATCTGATGAAAGATGCCGTCTCATCTTAGTTGATTAGTTGACTAATCAGTGGTTGAGCTCTTTGTTAACTCACAAAGTTAGTAGTTCATTCTGAGTTATTGTGACTTATTATTCAGTAGTTGAGTGTCAGATGTGACAGTGAGTGTGAATAATGATGGTGGAGTGATGTGAGTGGAGAACAGTGATGGACAGTTAGAGATCCTCATCTCACCTCTGAGCTTTGGTCTGGCTGTCATGTTCCCCACACAGAGAGCTTTTAGTGGGAGGGACTCCCTCCTCTCTGTCCTCACACTGATCCATAGCAGAGAAACAGCTGCTGGGAGAGCTGCACTCACTCACTACAACAAGGTTTCATCACAGGACACATTAGTTCTCATTCATCTCTCTAACATGTCACAAATACTGTAGAAAGAGAAGCAGCAGCTCTTCCCATCAGACACACTGAGCAGGTCCATCTGAGGACTCTTCAGCCTCTGGGACAGTTCACAACAATGTACTATAAAAGAGCTTCAGTCAAAACAAGTCTGTCTCAGTGTTTGAAGGTGGTTGTGTTTTGGATTAAAATGGACAGCAGCTAAGTTGATTCAAGCTGTCTGACAAGTTCTGACACTCCCTGCATTTGTCAATAATGATATGAGCTCAGATTACAACCAACGTCCTGTTGGTTCAACCTGAGAATCACTAACAGTAAAACAAGGAAATCATTCTCAAACTGCTCTCCTTTAACTCATAAAGAAACAAATCATCAAGAATCTAAATATTCTGTAAAACCTGAAGTATTAAATAAATCTAGTGAAACAGACAATCATCATCAGAAACATTTCTACTGTCCAGTCAAACAGTGATTCAACACAATGTGATCAAACTGATGGTTCATCAGACATTTACAGATTTCTCTGGTAGGATTCTCACCTGCTGAAGTCTCTTCAGGTCAACTTACAGACACTTTCCACCTTCATGTGTAGAGAAACATGAGGAGAGAAGAAGCTGCTCATTCTCCCTCGTCAGTCCTGCTGTCTGTGTTCATTTGATCTGAAGACGCTGTCACATCCTCATAACTTCAGAGTCCACATCTAAACAACATCAGTGACGTCAAAACCAGTCTAACCTGTAGCAGAAACCCAGTCAGTGTCAGATATATAACACATGATGTAGTTCTACTATCTGTCCACTAGATGGAGCCAACTGAACATCTAATGAGCTAAAGATCAGCTCAGCATCATCAGCTGCTGTTAGTATCTCTGACCAACAACATCACTCAGCAGCTTGGATCAACTTGGCTGTAACCCATGTGATACAACAAGCTCATAATACTTATGTACTTTAATTGTACCCCCCACTCAAATGCTACTCCAAAGCACATCTCCCCCTTCAGGCACCCGCTAAACAATCTTACAGCTGTCCAGATTGACACACCAGCATTATACTCACATATTAATGTCATTCAAAAATTTCAAATTACTTTATTTATCCCTGATGGCTGTAGGAGTGAAGGATCTTTTAAATCTTTTGTCCTGCAACAGATAGAGAGGAGCCGCCCACTACTGTTTTTGGTCCATAAAGATGTTGTGTAGCGGATGATCCAGGTAATCCAAGATGGCCTCGAACATCTTCACAGTGCATCTCTCCTCCACCTCCTCCAGTGAGTCCAACCTGGCTCCAATCACAGAGCCAGCTCTTTTGTTTCTGATGCTGCGTCCCCAGCAGACTGCAACATAAAACAACACACTTGCCACCACAGACTGATAAAACATCTGCAGCATCTTACTACAGATGTCAAGAGATCTGAGCTTCCTGAAGAAAAAGATGCAGCTCTGCCCCTTTTTGTAGATAGCATCTGTGTTTAGGGACCAGTCCAACTTATTATCCAGATATACACAGATATCACTTCAACAGTTAACATGCTGTCTGTCCATCATTGTAGCTCCAGCAGTCTGTTCACTTTGATTTGTTTTAACACTTAAATTCTCTTAAATCACATTTGTGTGACACAGATACATGTTTGATTGTAACTCTTCTGTTTTCATGTTGTTTCATTCAAAGCGGTCGTTTCCTCTCAGACCTCCACACAGGAAGAGGAGGAGTTTGGTCCCAAGCTGCCGCCTCCTTCAGCTGCTCTCAGTGAGTTTACAACCATCAGACTGCAAGTTTCACTCAGACAGACGACAGCAGCTCAGTTTTATTAGATTTTAAACAACAATAAAAGTCTACCGCACAGAGGAATCACATATATCACACAGGATTAGGTTAACTCCCCTTTAAATGTTTTATAAAAGGAGGCACCCAATCCCTGATTTAGCCCGACTAATTGCCTCTTCTATCTCTTCCACTGTTATTTTTGAAGTTAACATCGCATTCTGTTCTGTTCCTATTGTTGGCAAATCTAATTGGTCTAAAAATTCCCTTAAGTCCTCTTCACCCACTGAGGTAGGCTGTAATACTCCTCAAATATTTGTTCTATTTCTTGTTGTTCATATAGAATTTTATTAGTTAGATATAGATAGATAGATAGATAGATAGATAGATAGATAGATAGATAGATAGATAGTTTATTTGTCCTTTCGGGAAATTGTTCTGTGCCGTTTTCAGTGCATCTGATACAAGTACAAAGACATTACAATTAACAAGAACACAATAGACAAACCATACACCAGCCATCTTCAACTCATTCCACAAAGGGCCATGTGGCTGCAGGTTTTCATTCCAACCAAGCAGGAGCACACATGCACACCAATCAGCTGACTGAAGAGTGAGTTCAGCTGATTAAATGAATTGAGCCAGGTGTGCTCCTGCTTGGTTGGAATGAAAACCTGCAGCCACATGGCCCTTTGTGGAATGAGTTGAAGATGGCTGCCATACACCCACCCTCCCAGGACAAAAAGACAGGTTGACAATAGGACAAAAAACCCAACTTAAATACAGTACAATACTAAAGTGCAAAGTGCTATTCAGTCTTAGTTGTCTTATTTAACATGGATATGCTGGTAGGTATGAATGATCTGCGGGCTCTGTTTGTCTGGAATGAAGGCATCCTGAGCCTCCTACCTGAGGGCAACAACTCATATGTTTGATGTAAGGGGTGTGAGAGATCCTCACATATATTATTTGCCTTCTTTACCACCCTTGTTTCAACAGTCATTAGTTGTAGGGTCTCTTATTTCATGCTTACTGTTTCTTTATACGTCTAGCAATGCTTTTAGTGGCTTTAAATCCTCCCTCATAGTAGGTTAGTAGGTCCACCTCTTCCAACAGGATATCATCTACTTTGTTCCTAACTTCTGTCAATTCTTCAATGATGATGATGGTGATGGTGGTGGTGATGGTGATTATGGTGATGATGATGATGATGATGATGATGATGGTGATTGTGATGATGATGGTGATGATGATGGTGATGGTGATGATGGTGGTGATGATGATGATGGTGATGGTGGTGGTGATGGTGATGATGATGATGATGGTGATGATGGTGGTGATGATGATGATGATGGTGATGATGGTGGTGATGGTGGTGATGATGATGGTGATGATGATGATGGTGATGATGATGGTGATGATGATGGTGGTGATGGTGATGGTGGTGGTGATGGTGATGATGATGATGATGATGATGGTGATGATGGTGGTGATGGTGGTGATGATGATGGTGATGATGGTGGTGATGATGATGGTGATGATGGTGGTGATGATGGTGATGATGATGGTGATGATGGTGATGGTGGTGATGATGGTCGTGATGATGGTGGTGGTGGTGATGATGGTGGTGGTGATGATGATGGTGATGATGATGGTGATGGTGGTGATGGTGGTGATGATGGTGATGATGGTGTTGATGATGATGGTGATGATGATGATGATGATGGTGGTGATGGTGGTGATGGTGGTGATGATGGTGATGATGATGATGATGGTGATGATGGTGATGATGGTGGTGATGATGATGGTGATGATGATGATGGTGGTGATGATGATGGTGGTGATGATGGTGGTGATGATGATGATGATGGTGATGATGGTGATGGTGGTGATGATGATGGTGGTGATGGTGATGATGGTGGTGGTGATGGTGGTGATGGTGATGATGATGATGATGATGATGATGGTGATGATGGTGGTGATGATGGTGGTGATGGTGATGATGATGATGATGGTGATGATGGTGGTGATGGTGGTGGTGATGGTGGTGATGATGATGGTGGTGATGATGATGGTGATGATGATGGTGGTGATGGTGATGATGATGATGGTGATGATGATGGTGGTGATGATGATGGTGATGATGATGATGGTGGTGATGATGGTGGTGATGATGATGATGATGGTGATGATGGTGATGGTGGTGATGATGATGGTGGTGATGATGGTGATGGTGATGATGGTGGTGATGATGGTGATGATGATGATGGTGGTGATGATGATGATGGTGATGATGATGATGGTGATGATGATGGTGATGATGGTGGTGATGGTGATGATGGTGGTGATGATGATGATGGTGATGATGATGGTGGTGATGATGGTGGTGGTGGTGATGATGATGGTGATGATGATGGTGATGATGGTGATGATGATGGTGGTGGTGGTGATGTTGATGATGGTGATGATAATGATGGTGGTGATGATGGTGATGATGGTGATGGTGATGATGATGGTGGTGATGATGGTGGTGGTGATGATGGTGATGATGATGATGATGATGATGATGATGGTGATGATGGTGATGGTGGTGATGATGATGGTGGTGATGGTGAGGATGATGATGATGATGGTGATGATGGTGGTGATGGTGATGATGATGGTGGTGATGATGATGGTGATGGTGATGATGATGATGGTGATGATGATGATGGTGGTGATGATGATGATGGTGATGATGACGGTGATGATGATGATGTTGATGATGATGATGGTGGTGGTGATGGTGATGATGATTTTGGTGATGATGGTTATGGTGATGATGATGATGATGGTGATAGTGATGATGATGATGGTGATGGTGATGATGTTGATGATGATGATGGCGACGGTGATGATGGTGATGATGATGTGATGATGATGGTGACGACGATGGCGACGGTGATGATGGTGATGATGATGTTGATGGTGATGGTGATGATGGTGATGATGGTGATGATGATGGTGATGATGAAGATGGTGATGATGAAGATGGTGTGATGATGACGGTGATGATGATGATGTTGATGATGATGATGGTGGTGATGATGATGATGTTGATGATGATGATGGTGGTGATGGTGATGATGATTTTGGTGATGCTGATGATGATGATGTCTCTTTGATGATGATGATGATGATGGTGATAGTGATGATGATGATGGTGATGATGATGATGGTGATGATGGTGATGATGATGGTGATCATGGTGATGATGGTGATGATGATGGTGATGATGAAGATGGTGATGATGAAGATGGTGTGATGATGACGGTGATGATGATGATGTTGATGATGATGATGGTGGTGGTGATGGTGATGATGATTTTGGTGATGATGGTTATGGTGATGATGATGATGATGGTGATAGTGATGATGATGATGGTGATGGTGATGATGTTGATGATGATGATGGCGACGGTGGCGACGGTGATGATGGTGATGATGATGTTGATGGTGATGGTGATGATGGTGATGATGGTGATGATGATGGTGATGATGAAGATGGTGATGATGAAGATGGTGTGATGATGACGGTGATGATGATGATGTTGATGATGATGATGGTGGTGATGATGATGATGTTGATGATGATGATGGTGGTGATGGTGATGATGATTTTGGTGATGGTGATGATGATGGTGGTGATGCTGATGATGATGATGTCTCTTTGATGATGATGATGATGATGGTGATAGTGATGATGATGATGGTGATGATGATGATGGTGATGATGGTCATGATGATATTGAGCCCTCACACTCCTGAGCTGCAGCTGATTACAGTGATAGAAGAACAGGAAACAGGAAATAGTTGTTTAGTGTTTAACTTTCCTTCTGATGACATGAGTCTGGTTCTGAGGGTTCTTCCTGTTAAAAGATGTTCTCCCACTCTGAGTCTGGTTCTGAGGGTTCTTCCTGTTAAAAGATGTTCTCCCACTCTGAGTCTGGTTCTGAGGGTTCTTCCTGTTAAAAGATGTTCTCCCACTCTGAGTCTGGTTCTGAGGGTTCTTCCTGTTAAAAGATGTTCTCCCACTCTGAGTCTGGTTCTGAGGGTTCTTCCTGTTAAAAGATGTTCTCCCACTCTGAGTCTGGTTCTGAGGGTTCTTCCTGTTAAAAGATGTTCTCCCCACTCTGAGTCTGGTTCTGAGGGTTCTTCCTGTTAAAAGATGTTCTCCCACTCTGAGTCTGGTTCTGAGGGTTCTTCCTGTTAAAAGATGTTCTCCCACTCTGAGTCTGGTTCTGAGGGTTCTTCCTGTTAAAAGATGTTCTCCCACTCTGAGTCTGGTTCTGAGGGTTTCTTCCTCATGTGTGAATGTTGGGTCTCTTTAAAGTTAAAACCTGAAGAGTTTAGAACCTGCTCTATGTGGAAAGAGTATTTGTTCTGTGTGTAAAATGTAAATAATTCAGATGAGTCATATCTCTGTATGAACTTTATCTCTGTGTAGCTGCAGAGAAACAGGATGTGGTGTCTGCAGCTTCCTGTTCAGCTGTCGCTTCTTTAAGACATTTCAGGTTTATGTTCTTTAATGAATCAGAGAAGAATCACAGAAGCTGCTTTCATCAGAACACATCAGGAAACATCTGGTGAGAGCCTCCACTGTTACACTAGATCAATAGTTTCAAGATTCAAGATCATTGAATCTGTCAGACATGTGAGCGAGATAAAGTACTCAGGTCTCAGATCTCAGGCTAAACATCATATACAGGATAAAACATATAGCTAAAGTGCATTAGTTTAAAAAAGAAGAGAAAGAAGTGCGGCATCACAGACAGGAAGGAAATGAGGGAGGAAAGAAAGAGAGAAGGAGGGAAGGAAATGAGGGAGGAAAGAAAGAGAGAAGGAGGGAAGGAAAGAAGAAGGAATGAAAGGAGGGAGGAAGGAAAGAGAGAAGGAGGGGAGGAAAGAAGAAGGAATGAAAGGAGGGAGGAAGGAAAGAGAGAAGGAAGGAAGGAAGAAGGAAAGAAGGGAGGGAGGAAAAGAAGGAACAGTCAAAACGGACAGGAAGGACAACAGGAAGGTTAAATCCATGTTTCCACAGAAGGAGGACTGTGGGTTTAATCCTCCATCACTTCCTGTAAACATGATGAAGGATCTAATGCACACACACACACACACACACACACACACACACACACACACACACACACACACACACACACACACACACACACACACACACACATTGATGCTCATCTGTTCTCCTTATTGATGTTTTTAAGACTCAGTTGAAACAGTGAACTGTCCCTTTAACCCTCCTGTTGTCCTCGAGTCAAGGAAGGAAGGGAGGGAGGGAGGAAGAAAGAGGGAAAGGAGGGAGGAAGAAGGAAGGAAAGGAGGGAGGAAGAAGGAAGGAAGAAGGAAGGAACGGAGGGAGGAAGGAAGGAAGGAAAGAAGGAGGGAAGAAAAGAAAAGAGGACGAGAGGAAGGAATGAAAGAAGGAAGGGAGGAGGTGGGGGAGGAAAGAAAGAGAGAAGGAAGGGGGAGGAAGGAAGGACGGTAGGAGGAGAAAGGAAAAGAGGAAGGAAGGAAAGAAGGACAGAGGAAAGAAGGAAGGGAGGAAGGTAGGGGGGATGAAAGAAAGAGAAAAAGAAGGAGGTGGAAGGGAGGAAGGGAGGAAAGAAGGAAGGAAGGTAAGAAAAAAGGAAGGAGGGAAGGAACATGATGAAGGTTTATTAAAAGCTTGAAACATATTGACTCTGTAGTGATAACGAGCTCACGTGCAGTTTATTTCTACATGAATTAATAAAAGATAAAACGAACAGCTGTTTAGTCTTCAGTCAGGAGGAGGGAGGACAAACTGGAGGAAGGAAGGAAGGGAGGAAGGAAGAAAGGAAGGAGGACAAACTGGAGGAAGGAGGACAAACTGGAGGAAGGAAGGAAGGAGGGAGGAAGGAGGACAAACTGGAGGAAGGAAGGAAGGAGGGAGGAAGGAGGACAAACTGGAGGGAGGAAGGAGGGAGGAAGGAAGGAGGAGGGAGGAAGGAGGACAAACTGGAGGGAGAAAGGAGGGAGGGAGGAAGGAAGAAAGGAAGGGAGGACAAACTGCAGGAAGGAAGGAAGGAAGGAAGGAGGACAAACTGCAGGAAGGAAGGAAGGAAGGAAGGAGGACAAACTGCAGGAAGGAAGGAAGGAGGGAGGAAGGAAGGAAGAAAGGAGGGTGGAAGGGAGGAAGGAGGACAAACTGGAGGAAGGAAGGAGGAAGGAAGGAAGGAAGGAAGGAAGGAGGACAAACTGGAGGGAGGAAGGAGGGAGGGGAGGAAGGAAGGAAGGAAGGAAGGAGGGAGGAAGGAAGAAAGGAGGGAGGAAGGAGGACAAACTGGAGGAAGGAAGGAAGGAGGGAGGAAGGAAGGAGGAGGGAGGAAGGAGGACAAACTGGAGGGAGGAAGGAGGGAGGGAGGAAGGAAGAAAGGAAGGAGGACAAACTGGAGGAAGGAAGGAAGGAGGGAGGAAGGAAGAAAGGAAGGAGGACAAACTGGAGGAGAAGGAAGGAAGGAGGGAGGAAGGAAGAAAAGGAAGGAGGACAAACTGGAGGAAGGAAGGAAGGAGGAGGGAAGGAAGGAAGAAAGGAGGGTGGAAGGGAGGAAGGAGGGACAAACTGGAGGAAGGAAGGAAGGAGGGAGGAAGGAAGAAAGAAAGGAGGGTGGAAGGGAGGAAGGAGGACAAACTGGAGGAAGGAAGGAAGGAGGGAGGAAGGAAGAAAGGAAGGAGGACAAACTGCAGGAAGGAAGGAGGGAGGAAGGAAGGAAGGAGGGAGGAAGGAGGATAAACTGGAGGGAGGAAGGAGGGAGGAAGGAAGGAGGAGGGAGGAAGGAGGACAAACTGGAGGGAGGAAGGAAGGAGGGAGGAAGGAAGGAAAGAAGGAGGAAGGAGGACAAACTGGAGGAAGGAAGGAAGGAGGGAGGAAGGAAGGAAGAAAGGAGGGTGGAAGGGAGGAAGGAGGACAAACTGGAGGAAGGAAGGAGGGAGGAAGGAAGGAAGGAGGACAAACTGGAGGAAGGAAGGAGGGAGGAAGGGAGGAAGGAAGAAAGGAAGGAAGGAGGACAAACTGGGTTCATGTTTGATTTTAATTAACTGTTTAATA
>JAJDFG010000679.1:0-7500 GCA_021039105.1 Scomber colias
CCTTTCTTTCCTCCCTCATTTCCTTCCCTCCTTCTCTCTTTGTTTCCTCCCTCCTTTACTTCCCTCCTTCCTTTCCTTCTTCCTTCCCTCCTTCCTTCCTCCTTTCCTTCCTCCCTCCTTCCCTCCTTCCTTCCTCCTTTCCTTCCTCCCTCCCTCCTTCTCTCTTTCTTTCCTTCCTTCTTCCTTCCTCCCTCCCTTCCTTCCTTGACTCAAGGACAACAGGAGGGTTAAAAGTTGATCTGAATCTAATATGAAGCTTCAGTGTCCGAATGATGTTTCCTTCTGTGGAAACATGGATTTAAAAGTTTATCTGAAGGAAGGAAGGAAGGAAGGAAGGAAGGGAGGAAGGAAGGAAGGACAGAAGAAAGGAAGGAAGGACAGACAGAAGTACAGATGGAGGGAACACTATGAACACTGGGAACACTGGGAAACACTAGGAACACTGGGAACACTATGAGCACTGGGAACACTGGAAACACTGGGAACACTGGGAACACTAGGAACACTGGGAACACTAGGAACACTGGGAACACTGGGAGCACTGGGAGCTCTAGGAACACTGGGAACACTATGAACACTAGGACACTGGGAGCACTGGGAACACTGGGAACACTGGGAGCACTGGGAGCTCTAGGAACACTGGGAACACTGGGAACACTGGGAGCACTGGGAGCTCTAGGAACACTGGGACACTATGAACACTGGGAACACTGGGAACACTGGAGCTCTAGGAACACTGGGAACACTATGAACACTGGGAACACTGGAACACTGGGAACACTGGGAATCTGAATTTCTAATCACATTATTAACGGTTTGATGAGTAAAGTTGCAGCCTTACATCAGAGTTCATGAATAAAACATGTCTTCATTCCCAGTTAAAACCAGTATGAGAAACCAGTATGAGACCAGTATGAGACCAGTATCACATACCAGTTACCAGCTCTGTCTTTATGAATGATCATGACGTCACTTTATAAAGACTGACCAGTTAATTGATTAATGATCATATCAAAAATAGTCATAAGAGAAACCAGCTGCAAACTTCCTGTATTCAAGTTATTACACACACACACGCACGCGCATACACACGCACACACACACGCACGCGAACTCACGGATCTTAGCCACGCTGGCCACCAGTAGCCAGATGGCGATGATGAACGGGGTCTGCACGTAGCTCCACTCCCACTGGACCACCCGGTACCCGCCGCCGCCGTGATGATGCTGGCCGCCTTCCTGGTCCTCTCCAGCGGGACCGGGCGGCTCCTCCGCAGCGGACCGGGCCAAGGCGACACCGGGAGCCCCGTAGTCCAGCCGGTGCAGCGGGGCGGAGGGAGAGAAGCCGAGCCCCGGACCACGGAGCCCCGGAGCGGCCGAACCGGGCAGGTCGGCGGCGGCGGCGGCGGCCGTCAGCAGCAGCAGACCGAGCAGCAGCATCTTCTCCCGGTGCTCAGCGGGAAGCCATGCCTCCTCCTCCGGCCTTATATACACACACACACACACACACTCGCACACACACACACACACACACACACACACACACACACACACACACTCACACACACAAACACACACCGACACACACCGACGCGGAGGAGCGGAGGAGGCCGGCAGCCGGGTTACAACACAACACACACTTCCTCCCTCTCTCTCTCTCTCTCTCTCCTCTCTCTCTCTCTCACACACACACACACACACACACACACACACACACACACACACACACACACTCTCCAGGCTCCGGTAAGACACGGAGGAGGGGACACCGGGCACATGTGACCCGCCCAGTCCCGCGTTAAAGAGACGCACACACTGCAGGTAGACACACATACACTGAGGTTATTATATAGGTTATATTATATATAGTGGAATATAAAATAAATACATATATGAATATAAAAGTGAAAACGTGTGACGACATATATATATTAGGGGAGAACGGTTGGTAGTCACACTTTTTACTTTCCTTTGAATACATATATATATTAATATACACACATATATATTTATATAGTGGAATATAAAATAAAGATATTTGATGAATAAAGTGAGTTTAATTTTTACACCATTTAAACTCACTACATGATTTATTTACTGAATATAGAAACATATAATATAATAACAGTAATATATATATATATGTATATCAGTTACATGTTCAATATTAAAACATGACTTATTAATCTCAGTAACTGTAATAGATTACTTTTATATTTTAATTAAATGTAAGTAGTATTAAAACAGTTTAACTGGACTCAGAGTTATTATAGTTCACTAACACTAAAACTAGCAATGAATAAATTATATAGTAAACTGAAATTAAAATAAAACTACAATTAAAAAAACGAAAACTAAATAAAAACTACAATAAACAATGTGAAACTAAACTGAGCTGCAGATAAATTCATTACTTCCGGTCCCGCAGCGAGCCGCGCGTTTAAGAATGAAATTAAAACGGACTTAATAAACCATCAGCTTCTACAAGTCAAGACTTTCTCTTCATACCTGAAATAAAAATAAGAACTAAGCTTTAATGTCTAATCTGTAATAACCTTGGTCTGGTCCAGTCTGATGTGATCTGATAAGTTTGTGATGAGAGGAACAAACTTATCTCTTCTGAAGCTGCTGAACACAAATACAGGCAGCAGCTTAACATGAAGCATCAACACAGACACGAATCAGCTGTGAGTGAGTGACGTCATCGGACAGACAGAAGGAAGGAAGGAAGGAAGGAAGGAAGGAAGGAAGGGAGGTAGGGTGTAGGAAGGAAGGAAGGAAGGAAGGATAGAAGGAAGGATGGAAGGAAGGACAGAAGAAAGGAAGGAAGGGTGGTAGGAAGGAAGGAAGGAAGGAAGGATAGAAGGAAGGATGGAAGGGGGTAACACTTACCCTAAAAGCTGATCTTAGGAAGGAAGGAAAGAAGGAAGGAGGAAGGGCAGAAGAAAGGAAGGAAGGGAGGTAGGGAGGTAGGAAGGTAGGAAGGTAGGAAGGACAGAGGAAAGGAAGGAAGGGAGGTAGGGTGTAGGAAGGAAGGAAGGAAGGAAGGATAGAAGGAAGGATGGAAGGGGGTAACACTTACCCTAAAAGCTGATCTTAGGAAGGAAGGAAAGAAGGAAGGAAGGAAGGGAGGAAGGGGTGGTAGGAAGGAAGGAAGGAAGGAAGGATAGAAGGAAGGATGGAAGGGGGTAACACTTACCGTAAAAGCTGATCTTAGGAAGGAAGGAAAGAAGGAAGGAAAGAAGGAAGGAAGGAAGGAAGGGAGGGAGGAAGGAAGGAAGGAAGGCAGAAGAAAGGAAGAAAGGAAGGAAGGGAGGTAGGAAGGTAGGAAGGTAGGAAGGACAGAGGAAAGGAAGGAAGGATGAAAGGAAAGACAGAAGAAAGGAAGGAAGAAGCAGAAACCTGAACTTAATGCTTTAACCTTCCTGTTGTCCTCAGGTCAAGAAAGGACAAGAGGGAGGAAGGAAGGAAGGACAGAAGGAAGGAAGAAAGGGAGGTAGGAAGGAAGGAAGGAGGTAACACTTAACCCTAACACCTGATCTTAGATCTTAGGAAGGATAGAAGGAAGGATGGAAGGGGGTAACACTTACCCTAAAAGCTGATCTTAGGAAGGAAGGAAAGAAGGAAGGAAGGAAGGGAGGAAGGAAGGAAGGAAGGAAGGGCAGAAGAAAGGAAGGAAGGGAGGTAGGGAGGTAGGAAGGTAGGAAGGTAGGAAGGACAGAAGGAAGGAAGGAAGGATGAAAGGAAAGACAGAAGAAAGGAAGGAAGAAGCAGAAACCTGAACTTAATGCTTTAACCTTCCTGTTGTCCTCAGGTCAAGAAAGGACAAGAAGGAGGAAGGGAGGAAGGAAGGAAGGAAGAAAGGGAGGTAGGAAGGAAGGAAGGAGGTAACGCTTAACCCTAACACCTGATCTTAGATCTTAGGAAGGAAGGACAGAAGATCCTCTTACGGCTGCAGGAAGGAAGGAAGGAAGGAAGGGAGGTAGGAAGGAAGGAAGGAAGGAAAGATAGAAGGTTTTATGAGTGACGTCATCGGACAGACAGTCTGATCCTCTCATCGCTGCAGCGCTGCTTGTTTAATGGATTCATATCAGATCGTGTTTCATTTCTTTATTAAACAGTTAATTAAAGTAAAACATGAACCCAGTTTGTCCTCCTTCCTCCCTCCTTTCTTCCTTCCTTCCTCCCTCCTTTCTTCCTTCCTTCCTCCCTCCTTCCTTCCTCCAGTTTGTCCTCCTTCCTCCCTTCCTCCCTGTCTTCTTTTCCTTCCTTCCTTCCTTCCTTTCTTCCTTCCTTTCTTCCTTCCTTCCTCCTTCCTTCCTCCAGTTTGTCCTCCTTCCTTCCTTCCACCCTCCTTTCTTCCTTCCTTCCTCCCTCCTTCCTTCCTCCAGTTTGTCCTCCCTCCTTCCTTCATTCCTCCAGTTTGTCCTCCTTCCTCCCTCCTCCTTCCTTTCTTCCTTCCTTCCTCCCTCCTTCCTTCCTTCAGTTTGTCCCCCTTCCTCCAGTTTGTCCTCCTTCCTCCTTCCTTCCTTCCTTCCTTCCTTCCTCCCTCCTTCCTTCCTCCAGTTTGTCCTCCTTCCTTCCTTCCTTCCTTCCTTCCTGCAGTTTGTCCTCCTTCCTTCCTTCCTGCAGTTTGTCCTCCCCTCCTTTCTTCCTTCCTCAATCCCTCCTTCCTTCCTCCAGTTTGTCCTCCTTCCTCCCTTCCACCCTCCTTTTCTTCCTTCCTTCCTCCCTCCTTCCTTCTTCCTGCAGTTTGTCCTCCTTCCTTCCTTCCTTCCTTCCTTCCTTCCTTCCTCCAGTTTGTCCTCCTTTCTTTCTTTCTTCCTTCCTTCCTTCCTTCCTCCAGTTTGTCCTCCTTTCTTTCTTCCTTCCTCCCTCCTTCCTTCCTTCCTCCAGTTTGTCCTCCTTTCTTTCTTCCTTCCTCCCTCCCTCCTTCCTTCCTCCCTCCTCCTTCCTTCCTCCCTCCTTCCTCCCTCCAGTTTTGTCCCCCTCCTCCTGACTGAAGACTAAACAGCTGTTCGTTTTATTATCTTTTATTAATTCATGTAGAAATAAACTGCACGTGAGCTCCTTATCACTACAGAGTCAATATGTTTAAAGCTTTTAATAAACCTTCATCATGTTCCTTCCCTCCTTCCCTTCTTTCTTTCCTTCTTTCCTTCCTTCCTCCCTTCTTTCCTCCCTTCCTCCCTTCCACCTCCTTCTTTTTCTTTTCCTTTCTCCCTCCTACCGTTCTTCCTTCCTTCCTCCCCCCTTCCTTCTCTCTTTCTTTCCTCCCCACCACCTCCCTTCCTTCTTTCCTTCCTTCCTCTCGTCCTCTTTTCTTTTCTCCCTCCTTCTTTCCTTCCTTCCTTCCTCCCTCCTTTCCTTCCTTCTTCCTCCCCTCCTTTCCTTCCTTCTTCCTCCCTCCTTTCCTTCCTTCTTCCTCCCACCTTTCCTCTTTCTTCCCTCCCTCCCTTCCTTTCTTCCTCCCTTCCTTCCTTGACCTCGAGGACAACAGGAGGGTTAAAGGGACAGTTCACTGTGTTTTCAACTGAGTCTTAAAACATCAATCAGGAGAAACAGATGAGCATCAGTGTGTGTGTGTGTGTGTGGTGTATGTGTGTATGTGTGTGTGTGTGTGTGTGTGTGTGTGTGTGTGTGTGTGTGTGTGTGTGTGTGTGTGTGTGTGTGTGTGTGTGCATTAGATCCTTCATCATGTTTACAGGAAGTGATGGAGGACTAAACCCACAGTCCTCCTTCTGTGGAAACATTGAGTTAACCTTCCTGTCGTCCTCCCGGGTCAGATTGACCTTGTTCCTTCTTTCCTTCTTTCTTTCTTCCTTCCCTCCTTCTCTCTTTCCTTCCTCCTTTCCTTCCCCCCCCTTCTCTCTTTCTTTCCTCCCTCATTTCCTTCCTTCTTTCCTCTCTCATTTCCTTCCCTCCTTCTCTCTTTCTTTCCTACCTCCTTTCCTTCCTTCTTTCCTCTCTCATTTCCTTCCCTCCTTCCTCTCTTTCTTTCCTACCTCCTTTCCTTCCTCCTTTCCTTCCTTCTTATTTCCTTCCCTCCTTCTCTTCTTTCTTTCCTCCCTCCTTTCCTTCCTGTCTGTGATGCCGCACTTCTTCTTTTTTTTTTTAAACTAATGCACTTTAACTAGATTGTTTTATCCTGTAATTTATGTTTAGTCTGTTTTAGCTTGTCTCGAATCTGAGACCTGAGTACTATATCTCACTCACATGTCTGACATGATGACTGACAAATAATCATCTTGAATCTTGAAACTATTGATCTAGTGTGGTCAGTGGAGGCTCTCACCAGATGTTTTCCTGATGTGTTCTGATGAAAGCAGCTCTGCATTAAAGCCTCTCTGATTCATTAAAGAACATAAACCTGAAATGTCTTAAAGAAAGCGACAGCTGAACAGGAAGCAGCAGACACCACATCCTGTTTCTCTGCAGGCTACACAGAGATAAAGTTCATACAGAGATATGACTCATCAGAACCAGACTCAGAGTGGGAGAACATCTTTTAACAGGAAGAACCCTCAGAACCAGACTCAGAGTGGGAGAACATCTTTAACAGGAAGAACCCTCAGAACCAGACCTCAGAGTGGGAGAGAACATCTTTTAACAGGAAGAACCCTCAGAACCAGACTCAGAGTGGGAGAACATCTTTTAACAGGAAGAACCCTCAGAACCAGACTCAGAGTGGGAGAACATCTTTTAACAGGAAGAACCCTCAGAACCAGACTCAGAGTGGGAGAACGTCTGCCTGGACCGGTTGAAGTTGAGTAATACTGAATCAATCAGAGAGAAAATGAAAATGAACATCAGAGGAAAGTTAAACACTAAACAACTATTTCCTGTTTCCTGTTCTTCTATCACTGTAATCAGCTGAAGCTCAGGAGTGTGAGGGCTCAATATCATCATCACCATCATCACGATCACCATCACCACCATCATCACCACCATCATCATCATCACCATCATCATCATCATCATCATCATCATCACCATCATCATCATCACCATCATCACCATCATCATCATCATCATCATCATCACCATCATCATCATCACCGTCGCCATCCACCATCGTCGTCATCATCATCATCAGCATCACCACCATCATCATCACCATGTTCACCGTCATCATCAACATCAGTCACCGGTACCAGAACCAGGACCAGGGATGGGACCAAGACCAGAACCAGGAACGGAACCGTACCGGGACCAGGGACCGGAAACCGGTACCGGGACCAGGACCGGAACCGGGGACCAGGACCAGAACCGGAACGGGACTAGAACCTGGTACCGGTACCGGGGACCAGGATCGGAAACGGGGACCAGAACCGGGACCGGGACCAGAACCGGAACCGGAACCGGGACCGGGACTGCGTCATCATCATCATCATCATCATCATCATCATCAAAATCATCATCATCTCCATCACCACCACCACCACCATCATCACCACCATCACCACCATCATCATCATCATCATCATCATCATCACCACC
>JAJDFG010000679.1:10000-62500 GCA_021039105.1 Scomber colias
CATCATCATCATCATCATTGAAGAATTGACAGAAGTTAGGAACAAAGTAGATGATATCCTAACCTACTATGAGGGAGGATCTAAAGCCACTAAAAGTTGGAAGAGGTGGACCTACTAACCTACTATGAGGCATTGCTAGACGTATAAAGAAACAGTAAGCATTAAATAAGAGACCCTACAACTAATGACTGTTGAAACAAGGGTGGTAAAGAAGGCAAATAATATATGTGAGGATCTCTCACACCCCTTACATCAAACATATGAGTTGTTGCCCTCAGGTAGGAGGCTCAGGTAGGAGGCTTAGGTAGGAGGCTCAGGTAGGAGGCTCAGGTAGGAGGCTCAGGTAGGAGGCTCAGGATGCCGCAGATCATTCATACCTACCAGCATATCCATGTTAAATAAGACAACTAAGACTGAATAGCACATTGCACTTTAGTATTGTACTGTATTTAAGTTGGGTTTTTTGTCCTATTGTTAACCTGTCTTTTTGTCCTGGGGGGGGGGGGGGGGGGGGGGGGGGTGTATGGTTTGTCTATTGTGTTCTTGTTTATTGTAATGTCTTTGTACTTGTATCAGATGCACTGAAAACGGCACAGAACAATTTCCCGAAAGGACAAATAAACAATCTATCTATCTATCTAACTAATAAAATTCTATATGAACAACAAGAAATAGAACAAATTATTTGAGGAGTATTACAGCCTACCTCAGTGGGTGAAGAGGACTTAAGGGAATTTTTAGACCAATTAGATTTGCCAACAATAGGAACAGAACAGAATGCGATGTTAACTTCAAAAATAACAGTGGAAGAGATAGAAGAGGCAATTAGTCGGGCTAAATCGGGGATTGGGTGCCTCCTTTTTATAAACCATTTAAAGGGAGTTAACCTAATCCTGTGTGATATATGTGATTCCTCTGTGCTGTAGACTTTTATTGTTGTTTAAAATCTATAAAACTGAGCTGCTGTCATCTGTCTGAGTGAAACTTGCAGTCTGATGGTTGTAAACTCACTGAGAGCAGCTGAAGGAGGCGGCAGCTTGGGACCAAACTCCTCCTCTTCCTGTGTGGAGGTCTGAGAGGAAACGACCGCTTTGAAAGAAACAACATGAAAACAGAAGAGTTACAATCAAACATGTATCTGTGTCACACAAATGTGATTTAAGAGACTTTAAGTGTTAAAACTAATCAAAGTGAACAGACTGCTGTAGCTACAATGATGGACAGACAGCATGTTAACTGTTGAAGTGATATCTGTGTATATCTGGATAATAAGTTGGACTGGTCCCTAAACACAGACGCTCTCTACAAAAAGGGGCAGAGCCGCGTCTTTTTCTTAAGGAAGCTCAGATCTCTTGACATCTGTAGTAAGATGCTGCAGATGTTTTATCAGTCTGTGGTGGCAAGTGTGTTGTTTTATGCTGCAGTCTGCTGGGAGGCAGCATCAGAAACAAAAGAGCTGGCTCTGTGAGTGGAGCCAGGTTGGACTCACTGGAGGAGGTGGAGGAGAGATGCTCTGTCAAGATGTTCGAGGCCATCTTGAATTACCTGGATCATCCGCTACACAACACCTTTATAGACCAAAAACAGCCGTGGTCAGTTCCTCTCTATCTGTTGCAGGACAGAGAGATTTAAAAGATCCTTCACTCCTACAGCCATCAGGGATAAATAAAGTAATTTTGAATTTTAATTTTTTTAAAATGATGTTTACATAAGTGAGTATAATGCTGGTGTGTTAATCTGGACAGCTGTAAGATTGTTTAGCGGGTGCCTGAAGGGGGAGATGTGCTTTGGAGTAGCATTTGAGTGGGGGATACAATTAAAGTACATAAATATTATGAGCTTGTTGTATCACATGGGTTACAGCCAAGTTGATCCAAGCTGCTGAGTGATGTTGTTGGTCAGAGATACTAACAGCAGCTGATGATGCTGAGCTGATCTTTAGCTCATTAGATGTTCAGTTGGCTCTATCTAGTGGACAGATAGTAGAACTACATCATGTGTTATATATCTGACACTGACTGGGTTTCTGCTACAGGTTAGACTGGTTTTGACGTCACTGATGTTGTTTAGATGTGGACTCTGAAGTTATGAGGATGTGACAGCGTCTTCAGATCAAATGAACACAGACAGCAGGACTGACGAGGGAGAATGAGCAGCTTCTTCTCTCCTCATGTTTCTCTACACATGAAGGTGGAAAGTGTCTGTAAGTTGACCTGAAGAGACTTCAGCAGGTGAGAATCCTACCAGAGAAATCTGTAAATGTCTAATGAACCATCAGTTTGATCACATTGTGTTGAATCACTGTTTGACTAGACAGTAGAAATGTTTCTGATGATGATTGTCTGTTTCACTAGATTTATTTAATCCTTCAGGTTTTACAGAAGATTTAGATTCTTGATGATTTGTTTCTTTATGAGTTAAAGGAGATAAGTTTGAGAATGATTTCCTTGTTTTACTGTTAGTGATTCTCAGGTTGAACCAACAGCACTTTGATTGTAATCTGAGATCTTATCATCAGTGAAAAATGTAGGGAGTGTCAGAACTTGTCAGACAGCTTGAATCAACTTGGCTGCTGTCCATTTTAATCCAAAACACACCCATCCTCCATCACTGAGACAGACTTGGTTTGACTGAAAGCTCTTTTACAGTCCATGTTGTGAACTGTCCCAGAGGCTGCAGAGTCCTCAGATGGACCTGCTCAGTGTGTCTGATGGGAAGAGCTGCTGCTTCTCTGTTTTCTACAGTATTTGTGATATGTTAGAGAGATGAATGAGAACTAATGTGTCCTGTGATGAAACCTTGTTGTAGTGAGTGAGTGCAGCTCTCCCAGCAGCTGTTTCTCTGCTATGGATCAGTGTGAGGACAGAGAGGAGGGAGTCCCTCCCTCTAAAAGCTCTCTGTGTGGGGAACATGACAGCCAGACCAAAGCTCAGAGGTGAGATGAGGATCTCTAACTGTCCATCACTGTTCTCCACTCACATCACTCCACCATCATTATTCACACTCACTGTCACATCTGACACTCAACTACTGAATAATAAGTCACAATAACTCAGAATGAACTACTAACTTTGTGAGTTAACAAAGAGCTCAACCACTGATTAGTCAACTAATCAACTAAGATGAGACAGCATCTTTCATCAGATGACAGACTCATCCACTGTCTTCTTACTGATTTTCATTCTGCTTCTAAAACTTCAGCTGCTGACAGTCTGCTCAAAATTCATCTTTTTAAACTCTTTGATTTGTTGTTTGTTTGTATCAGGATGCAGCAGCAGAGAGCAGACTCTCCTACACCCAGCTGTGTGTCCATTAAGAGTGACGGGTCTATGGGTCGCCTTGATGAGTTTAAAGATGGACAACCTGCTGATGGAAGGTAAGAATTTAACATCCAGTAATCAGAGTAGCATTTACAGGAGTTCATTTTGTCATCATGACAGAACATCTGTAATAAACTGAGTGCAGATTTGAGTCATTAAATGTCCTTAAACGTGATGTTTTCTCCACAGAGTTCAGCAGCAGAGCTCAGAGGTTCCCAGTGATCAGTCTGCACAGCAGCATCAAACACAGCTGGACTCCATATTTATGGTGTGTACATGTACACACCTTTTACTATTAACTCCATCAACCACAGATGAAATAGTAAAGTAGCATTCAGGTCCTAACAGTGTTCATGCTGCTCTGTTTAGACCAGCAGGCCTTCAGACTGACACATGAATCACATGTTGTGTTCTACCAGTTTAAATGAAATGTTCACTTTATGTTTCTGTTCCAGCTGCTGGAGGAGAACATCGTCACTTTTGTGAAGAACGAGCTGAAGAGAGTCCAGAGGGGTCTGAGTCCAGATGACCCAGAATGCTTAGAGAGTCAGACTGAGGATGAGGAGGTGTTGGACGGTGAGGAGGAAGAGCAGAGGAGGAGCAGAGATGCATTTCTGAAGATCACAGTGCACTTCTTGAGGAGAATGAAGCAGGAGGAGCTGGCTGAGCGTCTGCAGAGCAGTAAGAGGATTTTAACAGATTTAACATGATGGAGAGGAAATGGAGGCAACATGGGAGAGGTTTATATTTCAAACTGCTATAAATATGCTGCACACATCTGCATCAGATCAAAGGCTGTTTGTCCTCCACTGATGAGCTGAATAAAACTGATGGAGGAGGAAAAACTACACAGACACACTTACATGTTCAGATTTCTAGACTTTCTGTAGGATCCACTCACTGATTTCATTTGTTGTTTGTTCATTCAGGAAGTCGTGCTGCAAAGTGTCGACGTAAACTCAAGTCTAACCTGGAGACGAAGTTCCAGTGTCTGTTTGAGGGGATCGCTAAAGCAGGAAACCCAACCCTTCTGAATCAGATCTACACACCGCTCTACATCACAGAGGGAGGGACTGCAGAGGTCAATGATGAACATGAGGTCAGACAGATTGAAACAGCATCCAGGAAACCAGACAGACCAGAAACAACAATCAGACATGAAGACATCTTTAAAGCCTCACCTGGAAGAGATGAACCAATCAGAACAGTGATGACAAAGGGAGTGGCTGGCATTGGGAAAACAGTCTTAACACAGAAGTTCACTCTGGACTGGGCTGAAGACAAAGCCAACCAGGACATACACTTCACATTTCCATTCACTTTCAGAGAGCTGAATGTGCTGAAAGAGAAGAAGTACAGCTTGGTGGAACTTGTTCATCACTTCTTTACTGAAACCAAAGAAGCAGGAATCTGCAGGTTTGAAGAGTTCCAGGTTGTGTTCATCTTTGACGGTCTGGATGAGTG
Organism: Scomber colias; assembly: GCA_021039105.1. Classification (NCBI taxonomy): domain Eukaryota; kingdom Metazoa; phylum Chordata; class Actinopteri; order Scombriformes; family Scombridae; genus Scomber; species Scomber colias. The sequence goes on from JAJDFG010000679.1 coordinate 14,785, forward strand.
TCGACTTCCTCTGGACTTCCACAACACTGAGATCCTGACTGATGTTACAGAGTCCACCTCAGTGGATGTGCTGCTGACAAACCTCATCAGGGGGAAACTGCTTCCCTCTGCTCGCCTCTGGATAACCACACGACCTGCAGCAGCCAATCAGATCCCTCCTGAGTGTGTCGGCATGGTGACAGAGGTCAGAGGGTTCACTGACCCACAGAAGGAGGAGTACTTCAGGAAGAGATTCAGAGATGAGGAGCAGGCCAGCACCATCATCTCCCACATCAAGACATCACGAAGCCTCCACATCATGTGCCACATCCCAGTCTTCTGCTGGATCACTGCTACAGTTCTGGAGGATGTGTTGAAAAGCAGAGAGGAAGGAGAGCTGCCCAAGACCCTGACTGAGATGTACATCCACTTCCTGGTGCTTCAGTCCAAAGTGAAGAACATCAAGTATGATGGAGGAGCTGAGACAGATCCACACTGCAGTCCAGAGAGCTGGAAGATGATTGAGTCTCTGGGAAAACTGGCTTTTGAGCAGCTGCAGAAAGGCAACCTGATCTTCTATGAATCAGACCTGACAGAGTGTGGCATCGATATCAGAGCAGCCTCAGTGTACTCAGGAGTGTTCACACAGGTCTTTAAAGAGGAGAGAGGGCTGTACCAGGACAAGGTGTTCTGCTTCGTCCATCTGAGCCTTCAGGAGTTTCTTGCTGCTCTTCATGTCCATCTGACATTCATCAAGTCTGGAGTCAATCTGCTGGAAGAACAAACAACATCCTGGTCTAAAGTCTTTCAAGACAAATCAACACGTTTCTACCAGAGTGCTGTGGACGAGGCCTTAAAGAGTCCAAATGGACACCTGGACTTGTTCCTCCGCTTCCTCCTGGGTCTTTCACTGCAGACCAATCAGATTCTCCTACGAGGTCTGCTGACACAGACAGGAAGTGGCTCAAAGACAAATCAGAATGCAGTCAAGTACATCAAGAAGAAGATCAATGAGAATGTATCTGCAGAGAGAAGCATCAATCTGTTCCACTGTCTGAATGAACTGAATGATCGTTCTCTAGTGGAGGAGATCCAACAGTCCCTGAGATCAGGAAGTCTCTCCACAGATAAGCTGTCTCCTGCTCAGTGGTCAGCTCTGATCTTCATCTTACTGTCATCAGAAAAAGATCTGGACGCGTTTGACCTGAAGAAATACTCTGCTTCAGAGGAGGCTCTTCTGAGGCTGCTGCCAGTGGTCAAAGTCTCCAACAAAGCTCTGTAAGTACACACAGAACTATCCAGATTAATGTAGTTTAATCTTTGCTCAATGAAGAAAAGTAATGTTTGCAATTCTTCTTCAGGTTGACTGACTGTAACCTCTCAGAGAGAAGCTGTGCAGCTCTGTCCTCAGTTCTCAGCTCCCAGTCCTCTAGTCTGAGATATCTGGACCTGAGTAACAACGACCTGCAGGATTCAGGAGTGAAGCAGCTTTCTGCTGGACTGGAGAGTCCACACTGTGGACTGGAAACTCTCAGGTCAGTTTTATTACTTTGAATATAAAGTAATATTTTAGCTTCACTCAGTTTCCATTTCACAAAGAACTTTTGATACTAAATAGATTTAGTGTACTGTCTGAACTTAAGTGTTTTCATATCAAGTTTACAGTAAATAAAGCTCCTTTAACATTAACATATGAATCAGGATAAATGTTTCTGTCATTTATTATTCAATGAAGTGTCAATGTGCAAGAATTCATGAAAACTGATTATAAGCTTTTTTCCCTTCAAATTTAATGATTAAAAACTCAATGAAACAAAATCAGAAATATAATGTAAGATGTTAAATTGGTCAATTCAGTCACAGTGAATATTATTTAAATCTTCTTTCTATCTAAATGTCAAACAATATTTATCTTTAAAGACATTTCTTCTGCAAAGTAAAAACAGAATGTCATCAGATTAAACTCTGAGCTTCAGCAGTTTCAGCCTCCAGCAGCAACATGTGCTTTCTCTCCTTCTACTAACCTAAAATGTATCTGCATGACACCAACATACAGCAGGGGGCACTGAGTGTCAACATAAAGGCCTGAAGGACAAAATCCTGTTTATTGAGTTGAGAATGTTTTTAAGCTCATTAGATGAACTGTTGTGTGTGTTCAGTCTGTCAGGATGTCTGATCACAGAGGAAGGCTGTGCTTCTCTGGCCTCAGCTCTGAGTTGCAACCCCTCCCATCTGAGAGAGCTGGACCTGACCTACAATCATCCAGGAGACTCAGGAGAGAAGCTTCTGTCTGCTGGACTGAAGGATCCACACTGGAGACTGGACACTCTCAGGTATGGACAGACAGGTAGACACTCTCAGGTATGGACAGATGGACACTCTCAGGTATGGATAGACAGGTGGGCACTCTCAGGTATGGACAGACAGGTGGACATTCTCAGGTATAAACAGATGGACAGACAGGTGGACACTCCCAGCTATGGACAGACCGATGGATACTCTCAGGTATGGACAGACAGATGGACACTGGACAGATGGACACTCTGACTAACTGAAGGACTGTGGTTCATGTTTAATGGTGGATATGAGTGAAGGTGTATGAAGCTGATTGTGTCTTTGTCTCTTCCTCCAGGATGGACCATGGTGGACCGCAGAGACTGAAACCTGGTGTGAGGAAGTGTGAGTGTGTTTTCAGTTTGATTCATGAGAACTTTGAGAAAAACTGGATGAACAATGTAAAAGAAGTGAAAAAATTTCAAAATGATAGTCCATAGTTTCAGTAAAGTAGTTAATAAATCAACAGATGATAAACTGCAGCTGTATTGTGTCTCGTTCTCTCCATCAGATGCCTGTGAACTGGAACTGGATCCAAACACAATGAGCAGAGAACTCAAACTGTCTGACAACAACAGGAAGGTGACATTTGTGATGAAGGTTCAGTCATATCCTGATCATCCAGACAGATTTGATTACTGGCCTCAGCTGCTGTGTAGAAATGATCTGACTGGTCGCTGTTACTGGGAGGTCGAGTGGAGAGGAAGAGTTTATATATCAGTGAGTTACAGAGGAATCAGCAGGAGAGGAACTACTGATGATTGTTGGTTTGGAGAGAACGATCAGTCCTGGAGTCTGGACTGCTCTGATGATGATGGTTACTTTGTCCGTCACAATAAGAGAAAAACACCCATCTCCTCCTCCTCCTCCTCCTCCTCTGTCTCTCACAGAGTAGCAGTGTATGTGGACTGTCCTGCTGGCACTCTGTCCTTCTACAGAGTCTCCGCTGACACACTGATCCACCTCCACACCTTCAACACCACATTCACTGAACCTCTGTATGCTGGGTTTATGGTCTGGTCTGGTTCAGTCTCTCTGGTTCCTCTGTAGGAGGGAGAGTCTCTCTGGTTCCTCTGTAGGAGGGAGAGTCTCTCTGGTTCCTCTGTTCCACTCACCCTCCCCTTTATATTCTGCCCAGATTGTAGTTTGTCATGCTCTGCTCGTGTCCATTCGGTTCAACCTGAGATGCTAGAGGTCTTGGACCTTCCTCTTTCTATTTTTATCAGTTTTTCCTTTTGAAGTCTAGTTTTTCTTTGTGAATGAATAAATATTTTGGTTTTTGGACACGTTTGCTTTCTTCTGACTCGTGCTTTTGGGTTCAGCATTTTTTCTGCACCGTTACACCACCAAATAGTGATTTTTCTCTCTAAACTTCTCACATAGTTTAATTTCAGTAAATGTTCTAATTCTCGTACTCCAGGCTCTTCAATGTGAAGATTTTCTGGTTTCTTTCGTCCTCTATGACAGTAAACTGAATATATTTGTGTTGTAGACAAAACGACATTTGAGGACGTCTTCTTCTGACATTAGAGATGAAATCACTGATTTATTAATCGAGAAACTCGTCTGCAGATTAATTGATAATGAAAATAAAGGTTAGTTGCAGTACTAAATATCATTTGGACTGTTGTTCAGACTAAACGTTGTTGGTTTTTCCTTCATTTATCTGGTAAAGTTGAAACATTAAATCACTAAAAGAACTCAAATACATAATCATCATAAACTTTTTATTATTTAACCTCTTAACGCACGCTGTTCCGTCTACGGGACGGGACGGATGTTAGGAGGTAGCCACACGTTCTTCTGAATGTTTTAAACACCAACCCTTAAACATATATACTCATGCCGTACAGCGTTGGAAAGCTTAGATTGCCCTGATTCATTCAAGACCACTCACGACTTATATGGTTGCTCACAGCAGTAATAGTAGTAATAGTATTAGCGATTAGCTCGGCTAGCCACTCAGCTAAAGGAAGCTAACAGCTATAATGCTACATACCTTCAAAGTCTTCCCTTTATCCACAACGATCATCTTATGACTCAGGACTTTCTGTACCGCTCGCCAAGTATCCATTCTGCTGAAATATGAAATCCGTTTCCATAAAACCGGAATACTTTCCTCAATATGTCAACATGTATTTAGTCCAACACGTAACGTAATAACACAAATAACAAACCATGTACGGTCCGTTTACGTCATTTCCTGACCTGCACGTCCATCTCAGAGTACACGTGACTAGATGTTTACGACCGTGAGCCTCTTCTGCTTCTGACGACACCACACACAAGCCAATCGGTGTTTAGGTTTAGGCAGTACATGTCTCCAAAGCCAATGAGGATATGTGACCGACGACAATGACGACATGGCTTTGATTAAGTTTGGCCGGTGCGTAAAAGAGTTGAACCATATATCATTACGCACTCGGTATTCTGGTACACGGTTGATTCTTCTTCGACTTGACATATGACTTATAGCAAAGTAAACAGATAGATAGACATGGCCAAACAAAAAAACATGGTTATATATAATAATATTAATAATAATAATAATATGGCGTCAGCTTTCATTAGAGACCAAGATTTTGATTGTAGGCAAAGGGGATGTGAAGTTATAGGTGTTTGATTGTGGTTATACAGCTTTGGTAACCAAGTGTCCATTTGGAGTCTCCAAAAAGGACCTGAGGAAAACGCATGGACATACCTGTTGAAAAATAACTCTGAAAAATTCATCTTTTGGTCTTTTGACTCCAAATTTGGACTGCATGAAGCCAAGACCTGTGGCTGTGGCCTCATTGTGTCTATATCCCGCTGAGAGGTCCCTGACCCCTAACCCTGCCCCCCCCCCAACCCTGAGAGGTCCCTGAATGTCTGTACACATGTCATTGTAAAGGCAAACCTATGGGCAAGTAAACAACCCCATCATTGTAACCTCTGCCACTCTTTGTCAGTAAGTCACAGAATCACACAGACACTTTTACAAGAATCCTGAGAGTGTTTCCTTTCCAATGATACCAGACACATCTCTGAGTCTCAAACTATGTGGGATCTGTGCTGCTCACAACTTGGGCATGTCGTTTAGGCTAACAGCATAAAAAACAGGGGCGTGTGTTAAGTGGTTAAAACAGGAACATGTGATTTGTTTCTAAAATGAATTCTGGTCGTCCTCACAGAGGACACTTCCTGCTGACTCACCAGGTCTGATGTGATGGGATGCTCTTCAGTCTGGAAGGAGAGACAGACAGGTGAGACAGACAGGTGAGAGACACAGACAGATAGGTGATGTTGTCCCTTCAGGTTTATAAAGTGTCTGTGTGACCTCTGACCTTTTCAGCAGCTCATCAGGCTCATCTGTCGTCTGTCTGAGTGAAACTTGCAGTCTGATGGTTGTAAACTCACTGAGAGCAGCTGAAGGAGGCGGCAGCTCGGGACCAAACTCCTCCTCTTCCTGTGTGGAGGTCTGAGAGGAAACGACCGCTTTGAAAGAAACAACATGAAAACAGAAGAGTTACAATCAAACATGTATCTGTGTCACACAAATGTGATTTAAGAGAATTTAAGTGTTAAAACTAATCAAAGTGAACAGACTGCTGTAGCTACAATGATGGACAGACAGCATGTTAACTGTTGAAGTGACATCAGCAGGCAAGATTTCAGATCACATGTTAGAAGATAATAAAAATAAAAAAAAGTACAGAATTAGATGTGTTGTGACATATGGATTCATTTAATAATTAGGCTAGAGTAATATACAGGTGATATAGTCAATCTCAAATTCAGATTGTTTTGGGTGGTCTATTTCTTTACAAATAAATGACAATGAGTTTAAGGGTCCATTGTTGATTTACAGTTTGAAAGTGAGCATAGCATAAGATGGTTCACCAGGGAATAGTATGATATTAAGTTATCACATTTTCAAATATGTGATACTCTTCTGACTTTATTGGTTATACAGGAAACCTTAACTGAAATGTTTCCCATTGACAAATTATTCTAAACTGTTAAATCTCTTTAATCACTCACCACAGCAAAGGATCTCTGCTCTGTCCCTGCATCCTGCTCCTGTCTCTGACTCTCTCTCTCATGCTCCTAGATGTCAGGAGAGGAGGAGTGATCATTATTTAGTGAGCAGTGTCTATTCTTTCATGTTTATAATCAGAACAAATGATGCTGAATATAAATACTGAATATAAATACAACTGACTGTAAAGTATCAGTCTGTGAAACTCAGCAGCAGGTCAAAGATTACTCCTCAAAAAGTAGAATAATTGTCAGTTTTATGATCCAGTTTATAAATGAGTCAGCCAGACTTTTATTAGTCAGCTCCTCCATCAGAGACTCAGCTGTAGTTAGCTGAAGTTAACTGATTACTACCAGTGATGACTTACTTTACTCTTCTTTATGTCCATGTTGTCTGGGGGAGCAAACATCAAACCAGCTAAAAACAGACCAGTCCTCTCTACAGTAACAACCAAATAAAAACTAACCACCTCATCTTTTCACTATTACTAACGTAGCATTAGCGCTTCTTAACAGTTTGCTAACTCCGCAGTTTGTGTAGAGACAGAAATGTAACAGATGGAATATCATCTTTGACATTTTTGTAGTAATTTCACCAAAACTACCCCATTGTTGTGTTGTTGGTATTGGGAGTAGTGTATTAGGTTGTATTCTAGCGCCCTCTGCTGGCCATTAGCAGACACTGCTTCATTTCCCGTCTCTCGTCAGTCTGCATTTATCCTGACTGAGAGTTACGTATTCAAGGCAGCGCCATCAGAAAGTGTGAATTTGAAGTTTGAATGTTGTTTAAGTGCACACAGCAGTGTATTCATGCTTAATATTGTTATTATAGATGAGTTGTGTAATTCTCTGTGGTTCTTTTTACCTGTAGAGATGAGTTTTTAAGGCTTCAAAAACTAGCTTAAACACGTTTAGCCTGTAACGTTGTGTGCCTGGTTTTCATCATTTTGGCTTGTGGGACAAACACTTGAGCTTGTTGTTTCATGTTAGGTGTGTTGCAGAGATAAAAGAGCCTAAAAACAATGTGTTTCTGTCTTTTGGACTCATTTTAACAGGTATGTGTATGTTGTAATGTACTCCCATTATTAGTTCACTAAATGTATTTTTCATTTTCACTTTATTGTGTTAAGTGTGATAGAGTATAGCTTTCAAGTGTTTCATTGTATGATATATATATTTGTGTTTCAATTGTTTTACATTCTGTTCATATTTAAGCTAAATATGTTAACGGTGTCATTTTGTCACATAATTTGAGTTTGTGGCTTTTTTATTTGATTGTATTTTATGTCATTCACATGTTGAGTCTGCATGTATCCTGACTGAGAGAGGTGTGTTGCAGAGATAAAAGAGCCTAAAAACAACGTGTTTCTGTCTTTGACTCATTTTAACAGAACACAACGCAGACTGCCCCAGTTACAGAAACATAAACAACATCTAGTTTCAGTAAGTTAATAATGTCCTGAACATGTTGTGACAGTGTTTAACCCACCTTAAGCTTCCCAGTGTGTGTGTGTGTGTGTGTGTGTGTGTGTGTGTGACAGCCGGCCCTGAGGTGTATATCTGGATAATAAGTTGGACTGGTGCCTAAACACAGATGCTCTCTACAAAAAGGGGCAGAGCCGCCTCTTTTTCTGAAGGAAGCTCAGATCTCTTGACATCTGTAGTAAGATGCTGCAGATGTTTTATCAGTCTGTGGTGGCATGTGTGTTGTTTTATGTTGCAGTCTGCTGGGGAGGCAGTATCATAAACAAAAGAACCGGCTCTGTGATTGGAGCCAGATTGGACTCACTGGAGGAGGTGGAGGAGAGATGCACTGTCAAGATGTTCGAGGCCATCTTGAATTACCTGGATCATCCGCTACACAACACCTTTATGGACCAAAAACAGCAGTGGACGGCTCCTCTCTATCCGTTGCAGGACAGAGAGATTTAAAAGATCCTTCACTCCTACAGCCATCAGGTATAAATAAAGTCATTTTGAATTTAATTTTTTTTAATGATGTTTATATGTGAGTGTAATGCTGGTGTGAGAATGTGTCATGTCAATCTGGACAGCTGTAAGATTGTTTAGCGCGTGCCTGAAGGGGGAGATGTGCTTTGGAGTAGCATTTGAGTGGGGGGTACAATTAAAGTACATAAGTATTATGAGCTTGTTGTATCACATGGGTTACAGCCAAGTTGATCCAAGCTGCTGAGTGATGTTGTTGGTCAGAGATACTAACAGCAGCTGATGATGCTGAGCTGATCTTTGGCTCATTAGATGTTCAGTTGGCTCCATCTAGTGGACAGATAGTAGAACTACATCATGTGTTATATATCTGACACTGACTGGGTTTCTGCTACAGGTTAGACTGGTTTTGACGTCACTGATGTTGTTTAGATGTGGACTCTGAAGTTATGAGGCTGTGACAGCGTCTTCAGATCAAATGAACACAGACAGCAGGACTGACGAGGGAGAATGAGCAGCTTCTTCTCTCCTCATGTTTCTCTACACATGAAGGTGGAAAGTGTCTGTAAGTTGACCTGAAGAGACTTCAGCAGGTGAGAATCCTACCAGAGAAATCTGTAAATGTCTGATGAACCATCAGTTTGATCACATTGTGTTGAATCACTGTTTGACTGGACAGTAGAAATGTTTCTGATGATGATTGTCTGTTTCACTAGATTTATTTAATCCTTCAGGTTTTACAGAACATTTAGATTCTTTCTGAGTTAAAGGAGAGCAGTTTGAGAATGATTTTGTTGTTTTACTGTTAGTGATTCTCAGGTTGAACCAACAGGACTTTGATTGTAATCTGAGATCATATCAGTGAAAAATGCAGGGAGTGTCAGAACTTATCAGACAGCTTGGATCAACTTGGCTGTGGTGCATATTAATCCAAAACACACCCATCCTCCATCACTGAGACAGACTTGGTTTGACTGAAAGCTCTTTTACAGTTGTTGTTGTGAACTGTCCCAGAGGCTGCAGAGTCCTCAGATGGACCTGCTCAGTGTGTCTGATGGGAAGAGCTGCTGCTTCTCTGTTTTCTACAGTATTTGTGACATGTTAGAGAGATGAATGAGAACTAATGTGTCCTGTGATGAAACCTTGTTGTAGTGAGTGAGTGCAGCTCTCCCAGCAGCTGTTTCTCTGCTATGGATCAGTGTGAGGACAGAGAGGAGGGAGTCCCTCCCTCTAAAAGCTCTCTGTGTGGGGAACATGACAGCCAGACCAAAGCTCAGAGGTGAGATGAGGATCTCTAACTGTCCATCACTGTTCTCCACTCACATCACTCCACCATCATTATTCACACTCACTGTCACATCTGACACTCAACTACTGAATAATAAGTCACAATAACTCAGAATGAACTACTAACTTTGTGAGTTAACAAAGAGCTCAACCACTGATTAGTCAACTAATCAACTAAGATGAGACAGCATCTTTCATCAGATGACATTTTGATGAACAGAACGTTTCTCATCCACTGTCTTCTTACTGATTTTCATTCTGCTTCTAAAACTTCAGCTGCTGACAGTCTGCTCAAAATTCATCTTTTTAAACTCTTTGATTTGTTGTTTGTTTGTATCAGGATGCAGCAGCAGAGAGCAGACTCTCCTGAACCCAGCTGTGTGTCCATGAAGAGTGATGAGTCTATGGATAATCTTATTGAGTTTAAAGATGGACAACCTGCTGATGGAAGGTAAGAATTTAAAAATGGTTGGTTGGCTGTTTGGGCACCATCAAGGGAAAGCAGTTCAAATAAGGTTGAAACCAGCAGGAACTGGTAACAAGAGGAACAGGAACAGACAGGAACAGCATCACAATCTAGTGTCTAGAATAAAAGAAAATGAGTGAGAGCAGTAAATGTAGTGAGGAGCTGATGAGGGAATTACACAGTGGCAGCAGGTGAGCAGGTGGGTTTGAAACTGAAGGCAGGGACAGAAACAGACAGGACAACACAAACAGAGCTTAAACAGGAATCATGACAGTCGCCCCTCAAGGGACAGCTCCCAAATGTCCCTCCAGGCTGGTCAGGAGGGAGAAGACAAAGAGGAGAAAGAAGGCAGGACAGATGGACAGGACCACTCTGGAGGCTGGAAGAGCTGCTCAGGGCAGAAACTTTGGCGTTGAAGGTTGTGACTGGCCAGATTGATTATTTTTGCTTTCTCTGAGGTGGAAGATGAGTGCTGGAGGAGCAGGTGTCAACAACAAGGTCTTTGTGAAGCTAGCACACGAGGCAAAGAAGTGGCAAGTGTGCTAGCTGTAGCAGGGTGGGATGGGGTTGCAGTTTAGTGGACAGCGGGCGAGATGGACATAATTACCGGTTAGGATCATCATCATCATCATTTATTATTATTATTATTGCGATAAAAGTAAGAATCTGAGAAGAAGAAAAGATGCGGGATGGAAGGACGCATGTGCATGGGACAATAGTGAATATTGTAGAATGAACAAACAAACAAACAAATAAATTGAAAAGTGCTGTTCAACAGGTTGAGTCCGTGCTTCGGCAATGGTCCGACCGGATATTATTGAAGCTGGTTGACGGTCAGAAAGTTGGCAGCAGATTGGCACCTGGTCGCGGTCATTTCGCCGGTGGCCTTGGCTGCTGAACCTCAAGCGGGACCGAGAGGGGGGCATCACTGCAGCAATATGAAGTCATCAGTCACTCTGTTCTGAAAGATTTCCTTTTAATGCTGGGACTTAAACTGGTGTTTAATCCTTCATTTCATTGGTTTTAACTGCATGTTTCTATCACTATTTTATTAGTATCAGGATGCAGCAGCAGAGAGAAGACTCTCCTGAACCCAGCTCTGTGTCCATGAAGAGTGACGGGTCTATGTATCATCGTATTAAGTTTAAAGATGGACAATCTACTGATGGAAGGTAAGAAATTAACATCCAGTAATCAGAGCAGCATTTACAGGAGTTCATTTTGTCATCATGACAGAACATCTTTTAATAAGCTGAGTGCAGATTTGAGTCATTAAATGTCCTTAAACGTGATGTTTTCTCCACAGAGTTCAGCAGCAGAGCTCAGAGGTTCCCAGTGATCAGTCTGCACAGCAGCATCAAAAAATGTACTTGTACAAACACACCTTTTACTATTAACTCCATCAACCACAGATGAAATAGTAAAGTAGCATTCAGGTCCTAACAGTGTCCATGCTGCTCTGTTTAGACCAGCAGGCCTTCAGACTGACACATGAATCACATGTTGTGTTCTACCAGTTTAAATGAAATGTTCACTTTATCTTTCTGTTCCAGCTGCTGGAGGAGAACATCGTCACTTTTGTGAAGAACGAGCTGAAGAGAGTCCAGAGGGGTCTGAGTCCAGATTACCCAGAATGCTTAGAGAGTCAGAGTGAGGATGAGGAGGTGTTGGACGGTGAGGAGGAAGAGCAGAGGAGGAACAGCAGAGAGGCATTTCTGAAGATCACAGTGCACTTCCTGAGGAGAATGAAGCAGGAGGAGCTGGCTGAGCGTTTGCAGAGCAGTAAGAGGATTTTAACAGATTTAACATGATGGAGAGGAAATGGAGGCAACATGGGAGAGGTTTATATTTCAAACTCTGCTGTAAATATGCTGCACACATCTGCATCAGATCAGAGGCTGTTTGTCCTCCACTGATGAGCTGAATAAAACTGATGGAGGAGGAAAAACTACACAGACACACTTACATGTTCAGATTTCTAGACTTTCTGTAGGATCCACTCACTGATTTCATTTGTTGTTTGTTCATTCAGGAGCTCGTACTGCAAAGTGTCGACGTAAACTCAAGTCTAACCTGGAGAAGAAGTTCCAGTGTCTGTTTGAGGGGATCGCTAAAGCAGGAAACCCAACCCTTCTGAATCAGATCTACACACCGCTCTACATCACAGAGGGAGGGACTGCAGAGGTCAATGATGAACATGAGGTCAGACAGATTGAAACATCATCCAGGAAACCAAACAGACCAGAAACAACAATCAGACAAGAAGACATCTTTAAAGCCTCACCTGGAAGAGATGAACCAATCAGAACAGTGATGACAAAGGGAGTGGCTGGCATTGGGAAAACAGTCTTAACACAGAAGTTCACTCTGGACTGGGCTGAAGACAAAGCCAACCAGGACATACACTTCACATTTCCATTCACTTTCAGAGAGCTGAATGTGCTGAAAGAGAAAAAGTACAGCTTGGTGGAACTTGTTCATCACTTCTTTACTGAAACCAAAGAAGCAGGAATCTGCAGGTTTGAAGAGTTCCAGGTTGTGTTCATCTTTGACGGTCTAGATGAGTGTCGACTTCCTCTGGACTTCCACAACACTGAGATCCTGACTGATGTTACAGAGTCCACCTCAGTGGATGTGCTGCTGACCAATCTCATCAGGGGAAAACTGCTTCCCTCTGCTCGCCTCTGGATAACCACACGACCTGCAGCAGCCAATCAGATCCCTCCTGAGTGTGTCGGCATGGTGACAGAGGTCAGAGGGTTCACTGACCCACAGAAGGAGGAGTACTTCAGGAAGAGATTCAGAGATGAGAAGCAGGCCAGAACCATCATCTCCCACATCAAGACATCACGAAGCCTCCACATCATGTGCCACATCCCAGTCTTCTGCTGGATCACTGCTACAGTTCTGGAGGATGTGTTGAAAAGAAGAAAGAGAGGAGAGCTGCCCAAGACCCTTACTGAGATGTACATCTCCTTCCTGGTGGTTCAATCCAAACTGAAGAAGGTCAAGTATGATGGAGGAGCTGAGACAGATCCACACTGGAGTCCAGAGAGCAGGAAGATGATTGAGTCTCTGGGAAAACTGGCTTTTGAGCAGCTGCAGAAAGGCAACCTGATCTTCTATGAATCAGACCTGACAGAGTGTGGCATCGATATCAGAGCAGCCTCAGTGTACTCAGGAGTGTTCACACAGGTCTTTAAAGAGGAGAGAGGGCTGTACCAGGACAAGGTGTTCTGCTTCGTCCATCTGAGTGTTCAGGAGTTTCTGGCTGCTCTTCATGTCCATCTGACATTCATCAAGTCTGGAGTCAATCTGCTGACAGCAAAACAAACAACATCGAGGTGTTCTGAAGTCCTTAAAGACAAATCAACCCGTTTCTACCAGAGTGCTGTGGACGAGGCCTTAAAGAGTCCAAATGGACACCTGGACTTGTTCCTCCGCTTCCTCCTGGGTCTTTCACTGCAGACCAATCAGATTCTTCTACGAGGTCTGCTGACACAGACAGGAAGTAGCTCAAAGACCAATCAGAAAACAGTTGAGTACATCAAGAAGAAGATCAGTGAGAATGTGTCTGCAGAGAGAAGCATCAATCTGTTCCACTGTCTGAATGAACTGAATGATCGTTCTCTAGTGGAGGAGATCCAACAGTACCTGAGATCAGGAAGTCTCTCCACACATAAACTGTCTCCTGCTCAGTGGTCAGCTCTGGTCTTCATCTTACTGTCATCAGAAAAAGATCTGGATGTGTTTGACCTGAAGAAATACTCTGCTTCAGAGGAGGCTCTTCTGAGGCTGCTGCCAGTGGTCAAAGCCTCCAACAAAGCTCTGTAGGTGCACACACAACTATCCAGATCAATGTAGTTTAATCTTTGTTAAAGTAAAATTTACAATAATTTTCTTTTATTCTGCTGATTCTTCTCCAGACTAGCGGACTGTAACCTGTCAGAGAGAAGCTGTGCAGCTCTGTCCTCAGTTCTCAGCTCCCAGTCCTCTAGTCTGAGAGATCTGGACCTGAGTAACAACAACCTGCAGGATTCAGGAGTGAAGTGTCTCTCTGCTGGACTGGAGAGTCCACACTGTGGACTGGAAACTCTCAGGTCAGTTTAATTACTGTGTATATAAAATGTTTTAGCATCACCTAGTTTCTAGTTTACTTGAAGAGTTTTTGATACTAAAGAGATTTAGTGTACTGTCTGAACTGAAGTGTTTTCATATCAAGTTTACAGTAAATTATTATTTATATTGTTTATTTGCCGAGGACAATGCATATTAATGGACAATTGGTGCAATGACGTCAGGTAAATATACCAGGTTTAGCTCAAGGCTAATTTCCACCTGTAATCCTCACATTAAAAGACAGACATACCATAAAAACAAACAACAACTTAGAATATATAAAAATATAAAAGAAGGCACAATGTTAGCAGCAATTATACAATAAGTTACAGTAAAGGATAAGCTACAGACAACAGATAACAATACCACGCAGCTAGCCATAACGCTGCATGGTATTGTCACCTGCATAAATATAAAAGAAGGCACAATGATGATCAGCAGCAATTATACCATAGGATACAGTAAAGGATAGGATACAGTGAGAAATAAGGGCTACCGTAATACTGTATTAAAGTGCTAGTCAGTATGTTATTCATGGGTGCAAATTTGGTGGGACAATAACCATTCTATAAGATGTTTTTTAAATGCAGTAAAAGTAGAACTATCTCTGTTCGGAGTTGGGAGACTATTCCAACATTCACTGCCCTTGACAGTTAATGAGTTTTGGCCTATATGGCTACGTCTGAACTGCACCTCACAGTCCCCTCTGGAGGCAGATCTGGTGCTGAGTGTGTTGTCTCTCCGTCTATAATAAAGCTCCTTTAACACCAACATGTGAATCAGGATAAATGTTTCTGTCATTTATTCTTCAATGAAGTGTCAATGTGCATGAATTCGTCATATAATCTTTTTTCCCTTCAAATTTAATGATTAAAAACTCAATGAAACGAAATCAGAAATATGATGGAAGATGTTAAATTGGTCAATTAAGTCACAGTGAATATAATTTAAATCTTCTTTCTATCAAAATGTCAAACAATATTTAACTTTAAAGACATTTCTTCTGCCAAAGTAAAATAGATTCAGATTAAACTCTGAGCTTCAGCAGTTTCAGCCTCCAGCAACAACATGTGATTTCTCTCCTTCTACTAACCTAAAATGTATCAGCATGACACCAACATACAGCAGGGGGCGCTGAGTGTCAACGTAAAGGCCTGATGGACAAAATCCTGTTTATTGAGTTGAGAATCTTTTTAAGCTTAAGCTTTAAGATGAACTGTTGTGTTTGTTCAGTCTGTCAGGATGTCTGATCACAGAGGGAGGCTGTGCTTCTCTGGCCTCAGCTCTGAGTGCCAACCCCTCCCATCTGAGAGAGCTGGACCTGAGCTACAATCATCCAGGAGACTCAGGAGAGAAGCTTCTGTCTGCTGGACTGAAGGATACACACTGGAGACTGGACACTCTCAGGTATGGACAGACAGATGGACACTCTCAGGTGTGGACAGACGGACGGACACTCTGACTAACTGAGGGACTCTGGTTCATGTTTAATGGTGGATATGAGTGAAGGTGTATGAAGCTGATTGTGTCTTTGTCTCTTCCTCCAGGATGGACCATGGTGGACTGCAGAGACTGAAACCTGGTCTGAGGAAGTGTGAGTGTGTTTTCAGTTTGATTCATGAGAACTTTGAGAAAAACTGGATGAAATATGTAAAAGAAGTGAAAAAAGTTCAAAATGATGGAAAATGTGTTTTGGCAGAAATGGGCGTGGCCTAAACTGACATTTATCTTGAACCAATGAATCCATGAAACAGAAATTTCCTTCTGTTGGTCACAGTTCAGGAGTTAAAAGAGAAATGTTTTATAAATGTCCACATGGTGGCCCTACCTGCTCCAAAATGTCCCTCATGTCTCCCCTGCAGATAAAGTTCATTCATTCATACTGACTTCAGCTGTTTGGAGCATTTGGACTAAAATGTGTTTGTAACAGACGACAGTTTGAGATGAAAATAACAGACTTGATGTGCAAAGACCTTCACTTTACACCAAACACATGAAAAAACATGAATATTACTGAATATCACTGTCATGTTGACTGTTCATGTTCTAACTGAACTGTTAAAGGTTCACTTACTCTGTATGTCCAAAGCTTTCAGTCACAACTCATGGTCTTCCTCAGTGATGGAGTGTCTCAGTTGTCATGGAGATGGTTTAAGTTTGAATGGTTTCAGTAAAGTAGTTAATAAATCAACAGATGATAAACTGCAGCTGTATTGTGTCTCGTTCTCTCCATCAGATGCCTGTGAACTGGAACTGGATCCAAACACAATGCACAGAAAACTCAAACTGTCTGATAACAGCAGGAAGGTGACACGTGTGGAGGAGGTTCAGTCATATCCTGATCATCCAGACAGATTTGACTACTGGCCTCAGCTGCTGTGTAGAAAT
This sequence comes from Scomber colias, assembly GCA_021039105.1. Classification (NCBI taxonomy): domain Eukaryota; kingdom Metazoa; phylum Chordata; class Actinopteri; order Scombriformes; family Scombridae; genus Scomber; species Scomber colias. The sequence goes on from JAJDFG010000679.1 coordinate 31,322, forward strand.
GATCTGACTGGTCGCTGTTACTGGGAGGTTGAGTGCAGAGGCAGAGTTTTTTTATCAGTGAGTTACAGAAGAATCAGCAGGAAAGGACACAGTTATGGCTGTTTGTTTGGAGAGAATGATCAGTCCTGGAGTCTGAGCTGCTCTGATGATGATGGTCGTTACTATGTCTGGCACAATAAGAGAAAAACATCCATCTCCTCCTCCTCTGTCTCTAACAGAGTAGCAGTGTATGTGGACTGTCCTGCTGGCACTCTGTCCTTATACAGAGTCTCCTCTGACACACTGATCCACCTCCACACCTTCAACACCACATTCACTGAACCTCTATATGCTGGGTTTGGAGTCTGGTCTGGTTCTTCAGTCTCTCTGTGTCCTCTGTAGGAGGGAGAGTCTCTCTGTGTCCTCTGTAGGAGAGAGAGTCTCTCTGGTTCCTCTGTAGGAGGGAGAGTCTCTCCTGTGGACAGAAACTCTGCTGACTGAAGATCAGCTGCTGAAATCAAACATCAAACACTCTGCACTGTGAAGCAGATCTGTCTCAGACTCAAACACTCCGTTATTTTTCCTTCTACATGATTCATTGATTAGTCTCAGTTGACTCTGTTGTTACTGTCAGGATCCAATGAGCAGCATGCAGCTCTATTCATGTTTCAATCTAATATATGTAAGTGCTTTTGCATAAATATTTTGTTCATGATGCATAGTTCAAAGTTCATATCTTGTAAAAATAGTTGTAAAAATATAATGTACACAGATGACTTAAAAGTTAAAGTTGTAATTATTGATGTATGAAGCAAAGGCAGACAGTCAAAAGGACGTTCAAAGACTTTAAGGACTCAAGAATCTCTCAACAAGGTATTTTACTTTATTTGTAAATGCTTTGTTTCATTTTGGCACCAAACATAATTTTCTATTTAATGAGTTTTGTGGTGTAAACCAGTTTATTGTGATGTTTTGAGCTGCACTAGTGCACTAGTCAGCAGAGGGCGCTGCTGACTATTGGTTGTTGTTGTTAACCACAGTGGAAATAAAAGAACAAATGTATGCTCTTCTCTCTCTTCTGTTTAGCTTCTTATAAGTTAAAGGCATGGTTAAAGGTAGGATATGTAGAATGAGCAGAACAGCGCCATCTAATGTCTCGAGATCGTAGTCGCAACAACCAAAAAGTAATTCCAGCAGTCGGGTTGCCAGGTCCGGTGCCGGATTTTATTTTAGCTCTAACTCTGTAAATATACTCACTTTATCCACATGTCTAACCCTTTTAGGTGAGAGAGTAAAGTAGCCCTTTAGATCCACAATGTGACGCTAATTTGTCCAAATAACATCTGCTTAAAGTTTTGTTCCTGCGAATTCGGAGCCACTCAAGTTAGCCGTAGCGAGTAACGCACTTCCGGTCATTTTCACAAAATAAAACACGTTGCCTTTTATTATTAAGAAAACAATAACGATAGAGTTGGTGCTTTTATTTTGAAAACAGGAAGCGAACATACCCTCGCTATGGCTAACTGGAAACCGCCGTAACTCTGTTTTAAATTCCGCTATAGCGCCGGTAACATCAGCTTTTAAAGCTTTTAAGTATGAGAAAGTACCGTTTAGTTCCGTTATGTCGCCAGTTTCTCCAAATAACGCTTGTTTGTACATTTGCTCTGACGTAGTGGGAGGAGTCCAGACCAGCCGCACCTGTAGCGGAGCGGCGGAGCAGCCCAGCCCGGGTCTGCTGAGGTGATCTGCGGTCAAAACTTCACCATCATACCGGTAGAAGAACACGAGTCGATTCATTTACCTGCAGCTTTGTGGAGATTAAACACGGGCTGGCTAGCTTCATTTGGGAAGATAAATGTAGGTCTCATAGATGAAAATAAACATCTGTGGCAGCTACGTCATCTTATTTGAATGAAAAGTGTAAAATCATCCGGCAGTGTGCAGAGAAACAGACAAGCGCGCACATCAATGTCAAAAGCACACACGCTGACATATAGATAGTAAACTAATGTAACAGCCCTGATTGTGAAGTTATTATTAGAAACTCACCTAAATCCGTTTAGTACAGCCAAGCCTTGTACTTGGGGTCGGCAGCCCAATCTGGGTCCCATCCAGATGTGCCGTGTTTTTCAGTCTTCCTCCACCTGCCGTCCCATCCTCTCTCTCCACACCTTGTCCCGCCCTCTCACATCGTTCTCTGACTCCGAGGTTGATGTAGCAGGTGTTCTTTTAAAGAAAGATGTAATTGATCCTGTTTGGGATCATCGGCCTTCCTCTTTGACATGTTGACTGAAATGTGTCATGCAATGGGATGCTCTTTGGCGCGGTTGTCACTTTTCGCGCTTTTTGGGGGGGGGGGGGGGGGGGGGTTCTTAAAGAAAACCTGCTAGCGAGCAGGTTATGTTCACAGAGTCAGTTACCATGGTGACGGACTCAGAGTTCCAGTTACCTCTCTTTCTGGAACGGATAACACAGAGTTTCCTTATCTCAGGGTGAACATACTCTGAGTTTTCCATATAACCCGCTTTCTGGAATACCCCCCAGCATCAGCATCAACATCATCGTCATCGTCATCAACATCATCATCATCATCAACCTAACCTAACCCGTCATCAACATCAGTAACCCCCTCCCCTCACTCAGAGAGGGGTGGCAACCCTGACTCTATAAGATGAAGGTTTAGAGATCAGTGTTTGGTCTAAAGCATCAAGGACTCAGACCTACCGGAAGATCAAGGAACCGGACCGATCTGGATTCGTTTGCAGGTGTGAAGGCGGACCGCAGCCTGTTCAGGACCGGGACCAGAACCAGGACCATGACCTGGACCGGGACCAGAACCGCATCATCATCATCATCAACATGAACGGAAACAACATCATCAACAAAAAATCACCATCAGCATCAGCAGCATCAACATCAGCATCATCACCACCATCATCACCATCATCATCACCAGCAACATCAGCATCAGCATCAGCATCATCACCATCACCATCAGCAGCATCAACATCAGCAGCATCAACATCATCACCATCATCATCATCATCATCATCAGCAGCAGCATCATCACTGATGACTGTTACATCAGCGGGAAGTGAGGACGACTGTCACATCAGCGGGAAGTGAGGATGACAGTCACATCAGCGGGAAGTGAGGACCACTGTCACATCAGCGGGAAGTGAGGATGACTGTCACATCAGCGGGAAGTGAGGACCACTGTCACATCAGCGGGAAGTGAGGGTGACTTTTACATCAGCGGGAAGTGAGGATGAAGAAGTGAGGATGACAGTCACATCAGCGGGAAGTGAGGACCACTGTCACATCAGCGGGAAGTGAGGACGACTGTCACATCAGCGGGAAGTGAGGATGACAGTCACATCAGCGGGAAGTGAGGATGACTGTCACATCAGCGGGAAGTGAGGATGAGGAAGTGAGGATGACTGTCACGTCAGCGGGAAGTGAGGATGAAGAAGTGAGGATGACTGTTACCATCAGCGGGAAGTGAGGATGACTGTCACATCAGCGGGAAGTGAGGATGACTGTCACATCAGCGGGAAGTGAGGACGACTGTCACATCAGCGGGAAGTGAGGATGAGGAAGTGAGGATGACAGTCACATCAGCGGGAAGTGAGGACCACTGTCACATCAGCGGGAAGTGAGGACGACTGTCACATCAGCGGGAAGTGAGGATGACAGTCACATCAGCGGGAAGTGAGGATGACTGTCACATCAGCGGGAAGTGAGGATGAGGAAGTGAGGATGACTGTCACGTCAGCGGGAAGTGAGGATGAAGAAGTGAGGATGACTGTTACCATCAGCGGGAAGTGAGGATGACTGTCACATCAGCGGGAAGTGAGGATGACTGTCACATCAGCGGGAAGTGAGGACGACTGTCACATCAGCGGGAAGTGACTATGACTGTTAGATGATGATAATATAATAAATCTCTTCTAGTTTTCTTCAAGCTTCCTGTTTTATCGTCTCTAAATAAAATCAGAGGAGACGAAGTTGTTTCTCTTTATTCAAAACTTTTTATTAATAATATCTGAAACACATTCAATGTAAAATTTAATATTTCTATAAAACAGAGTCATCGTTTCAGTCCGGAGGATTAGAGGAGAAACTTTATACCTGCAGCAGAAAAACACCTGAACTGAATACACACACACACACACACACACACACACACACACACACACACAGACAGAGACACACCTGAACTGAACACACACACACACACACACACACACAGAGACACACCTGAACTGAACACACACACACACACACACACACATAGACACACCTGAACTGAACACACACACACACATACAGACACACATATAAACACACACACACAGACACACACACAGACAGAGACACACCTGAACTGAACACACACACACACACATACATAAACACACACAGAGACACACACACACACATAGATACAGAAACACACACACGGACACACACACACACACACACACACACACACACACACACACACACACACACACACACACACACACACACACACACACACACACACACACACCCCGATGTGATTTTTGTGTTTGTGGACTTTTTGTGTAACAGGAAACGTTCAAACACACATCTTTAAACTGGTGTTTGTGTTGTGAGGAAGATCATGTGATACGACAGAAAGCTCCAGAAACAGATGTTCAAACACTTAATAAACAGTTTCATCATGTTTAACTTTCTATAACATTTATTTCTTTATCTTCAGTTTCTCAATAAATAAATGAAGTTGTGTTTTCCTTCATGTTCAAACTCAAACCAACAATCATCCACAAACATCCTGATTTACTTTATTACATATGAAACATCAAACACTTCCTCCTGTTAGTGATTAAAAAGGACAGAACGTGTTGGTTTGAGTCTGAACAGGAAACAGGAAGCAGGAAACAGGAAGCAGGAAACAGCAGACTGCTCCTTTAATCAACCTGTTTAACCCTCCTGTTGTCCTTGAGTCAAGGAAGGAAAGGAGGGAGGAAGGAGGGAGGGGGGGAAGAAGGAAGGCGGGAGGAAGGAAAGGAGGGAGGAAGGAAGGAAAGGAGGAAGGAAGGAGGGAGGAAGGAAAGGAGGGAGGGAGGAAGGAGGGAGGGAGGGAAGGAAGGAAGGGAGGAAGGAAAGAAGGAACAGTTAAAACAGACGAGGAGGACGACAGGAAGTTAAACATGTTTAGTGTGAACGTGCTCGTTGTGTTTATAATAAATGTGTTGAATGTACCTCTGTGTCTGAAGGAGAACGTTTAGAGAACATTAGAGAACATTAGAGAACATTAGAGAACGTTTAGAGAACATTAGAGAACGTTTAGAGAACCACAGAAAACCAAAACAGCAGGTTTTTTCTTCCCTTTGAGTCGAAACACAAAGATTAACAGGATCTGCTCCTCGTGTCGTCTCCTCTGATCAATAATCAATAATCAGTACTGTTCACTGATCAGCTGATCGGTCTGTTCACTGATCAGCTGATCGGTGTGATCAGTGATCAGCTGATCGGCCTGATCGCTGATCGGTCTGATCGGTGTGATGGATCTGATGGATCACAGTCGCTCTCCGCTCTTATTGTTGAGTCCCAGAGCCTGAACCACGTCTACACCCAGACCGCTCTTCAGAGTCCTCCTCACTGAAACACACACACACACACACACATATACAGACACACACACACACACACACACACACACAGACACACACAAACACACACACAGATACACACAGACACACAGACACATACACACACACACACACACAGAGGGTTAGGGTCTGCAGACGGGAGGATGAGATGAAAACTGAACACCATGAACCTGAGGTGTGTAATAATTAATCATCTATATGTATTGATTATTATTATTAGTCTATTTATTTATTCATTTATTCTACACCCTAGTGGCGGATTGTGCTTTTATTTTGAAGTTATTTGAAGTAGAAACTCACGTGACTTCCTGTTGAGTCGGGAGCGTTTGCGTGTTTTGGGGCTGGACGCTCGGTCTGAAGGATTCTGGGTAACGGATTTAACCAGCCGGTCCATGATCTCGTCTGTGTGGTCGTCCTGGGAACTCGTCCCGTCGTCCTTGGCAACCGACATCTGAGGAGGACTCACTCTGCCGAGACCTGAGGACCAGAAACAGGACGTGACCCTGAGCCTGAACCGGGGTTACTAAAGTTCAAACTATAATAACTCTGCTGTTACTGGATCAGTCAGACAGTATCAGGTGGGGAGTTCCTGTCCTCTGAAATGAGGCCAACCAGGAAGTAACTTAGAGCTGCCTTCTATCAAAAGGCCACCAGGGGGCGACCGTCTCTATACAAGTCAATGGAGAAGTAACTTAGAGCTGCATTCTATCAAAAGGCCACCAGGGGGCGACCGTCTCTATACAAGTCAATGGAGAAGTAACTTAGAGCTGCATTCTATCAAAAGGCCACCAGGGGGCGACCGTCTCTATACAAGTCAATGGAGAATTCACCAACTTCTCACTTGATTTCTAACCTCAGTAAACGTTTTCAAAATGTGTTTATGGTCTCAATCGCTAGTTTAAAGCCTTCTTCAATGCAGTATGATGTTCATTTGGGACATTGATCAGGTATTGATCTCTTACTGCGGATGGCTCTGGAGCGTCTCAGGCCTCCTCTCTGCTCCGTGCTCGGATCGTTGCTGCTGCTGATCAGAAGGTTCTTCATGTTCTCGTGTTCCTCCTCTTGATCCGTTGCTGCCTCCGCTGCCATGGAGACGGGGGAGGGGCTATCCGGGCGAGGCACCGCCCCCGAAAACTTCTCAGTCTGAAATAAGACAGAAGAAGAATAAGAAGAAGATTAGAGCCTGATAGGAAAGAGCGTCTGGGAACACTGGGAACACTGGGAACACTAGGAACACTGGGGACACTGAGAACACTGGGAACACTAGGAACACTGGGGACACTGGGGACGCTGGGAACACTATGAACACTGGGAACACTGGGAGCACTGAGAACACAATGGGAACACTGGGAACACTGGGAACGCTGGGAGCATGGGAACACTGGGAATGCTGGGAACTCTGAGAACACAATGGGAACACTGGGAACGCTGGGAACTCTAGTAGGAACACTGGGAGCAGTGGGAACACTGGGAACACTGGCAACTTGCGGTGAACGCTGGGAACACTGAGAACTCTAGGAACACTGGGAACGCTGGGAACACTGGGAGCACTGGGAACTCTAGGAACACCGGGAGCACTGGGAGCACTGGGAGCACTGGGAAGGGTACCTCGGTGATCATCTTGCCGCGGGTCTTGGTCCTCTCCCGGTGGGCGGCCCGCTTGCGTTTCAGGGTCAGGACTCGTTCTCTGGTGGTTCGGTACTCCAGAGAGAACTCGCTCACGATGCGGCAGAAGCTCGTCACCTTCATGTCTCTGATGGAGGAAGACGGCTGACCCAGGAACAACAGGAAGGAGTGGAACCTGCAGGAGACAGGAAGTTAGTGTGTGTGTGCGTTTTTCTATCCTGGTGTACCGAAACCTGAAATATTATTAACCGGTGGGGACCGATTTTTCCCGTGGGGACGACTCCTGGTTTCCATGGTAACGAGCATTGGAATAAATAGCAAACAGCCTCCTGATAGGCCTGGTCCCCACAGGGTTGGTTTTCCTGACTGTGTGTGTGAACCCCAGAGGTTACACACGGTACTGCAGTGTGTAAGTGTGTATATTAGCATGTTAGCTTCGTATTAGCATATTAGCTTAGCGATTAGCCCCCTGGGTTTCAATCCAACATTTGTTCAAATACTGAATATGAATTGTACTGTGGCTAACAGTGATGTCAACTGTATGCTAATAGACGTTAGCATTACGGGTCCCAACAAGGGGGGCAAAATTCAGGTCTCAAATTTATGTGAGTTGTTGATATTTCAAGTCATTTTTTTGTTCCAATAAAATTACGTCTCTAGACCCCTGACTGGCTGGACCCCAGTCAGGGTCCCCACAAGGTAGTAAAAACGCGTATGTGTGTGTGTACCTGTTTATGACCCTCCTGTGGACCACCTTCAGGATGATGATCCTCTGCGTACAGTCCTTCAGGAAGTCGGTCATCTTGTTCTTCAGCACGGCCTTCGTCTCGTGCTTCGCCACCACCTTCAGATTGTCCCATGATGCTTTGCAGCGTTTCTCCAGCTGCACCAGGTTCTCCGAGAGCAGCTCGAAGTCCACCTGGAGACAGAACCCAAAATATGAGACAGTACAGTAGAGTACAGTACAGTAGAGTCCAGTAGAGTCCAGTAGAGTACAGTAGAGTACAGTGCAGTACAGTCCAGTACAGTAGAGTCCAGTAGAGTACAGTACAGTCCAGTAGAGTACAGTAGAGTACAGTAGAGTACAGTAGAGTAGTGTACAGTCCAGTAGAGTCCAGTCCAGTAGAGTACAGTACAGTAGAGTACAGTAGAGTAGTGTACAGTCCAGTAGAGTCCAGTCCAGTAGAGTACAGTACAGTAGAGTACAGTAGAGTACAGTAGAGTCCAGTAGAGTAGTGTACAGTCCAGTAGAGTACAGTCCAGTACAGTAGAGTACAGTACAGTCCAGTAGAGTAGAGTACAGTAGAGTAGTGTACAGTCCAGTAGAGTACAGTACAGTACAGTAGAGTCCAGTACAGTACAGTACAGTCCAGTAGAGTACAGTCCAGTACAGTAGAGTACAGTACAGTCCAGTAGAGTAGAGTACAGTCCAGTAGAGTACAGTAGAGTACAGTACAGTAGAGTCCAGTACAGTACAGTACAGTCCAGTACAGTACAGTCCAGTACAGTAGAGTACAGTACAGTCCAGTAGAGTACAGTAGAGTCCAGTAGAGTCCAGTAGAGTACAGTAGAGTCCAGTAGAGTAGAGTACAGTACAGTAGAGTATAGTACAGTAGAGTAGAGTACAGTAGAGTACAGCAGAGTAGAGTACAGTACAGTAGAGTATAGTACAGTATAGTACAGTAGAGTAGAGTCCAGTAGAGTACAGTACAGTACAGTACAGTAGAGTACAGTAGAGTAGAGTACAGTACAGTAGAGTACAGTAGAGTAGAGTACAGTACAGTACAGTAGAGTACAGTAGAGTACAGTACAGTAGAGTAGAGTACAGTACAGTAGAGTACAGTAGAGTACAGTACAGTAGAGTAGAGTACAGTACAGTAGAGTAGAGTATAGTACAGTACAGTACAGTAGAGTACAGTAGAGTACAGTAGAGTACAGTAGAGTCCAGTAGAGTACAGTACAGTAGAGTAGAGTATAGTACAGTACAGTAGAGTATAGTACAGTAGAGTAGAGTACAGTACAGTACAGTAGAGTAGAGTACAGTACAGTAGAGTACAGTAGAGTACAGTAGAATAGAGTAGATTGCAGTACAGTAGAGTACAGTAGAGTTACCTTGGCAGAGCGGGTGATGGCGGGGATCTCTGAGTAGACATCAGAGCATTCTGGGTAATTATCCACCACCTGGATGCAGGTGTGATGCAGCAGAGACTGACGGTGAACTGTGTCCTTCACCTCCACCACCTTCTCCAGGTAGCCCAGCTCAAAGCCTTTAGCCTGCACACACACACACACACACACACACACACACAAAGACAGAGACACACACAGAGACACACGCACACACACACACACACACACACACACACACACACACACACACACACACACACAGAGACAGAGACACCCACACACACACAGACACACACACACACACACACACACACACACAGATTAAATGTGTAGATAGTAGTTTTGACTCCAAACACAGATTAGAGGTTTCCACAGTGAGCCGTTAATCTGCTTCCTGTTAACACATGAAGCGTGTCGCTGTATGTTTATATAAACATGTATAATATATATGAACATGCATGTGTGTGTGTGTGTGTGTGTGTGTGTGTGTGTGTGTGTGTGTGTATGTCTGTCTGTCTCTGTGTGTGTGTGTGTGTGTTATTCATAGTTTTATTTCATCATATCTGGAAGTATTGCTGCTCTGATTTTCATGTTTTCTTTGATTCATTTGATCTTATTTTGTTGTGGTGAAACACTTAATAAAGCTTATAAAATGTTTGTTCTTGTGTATTTCTCTTATTATACCACAGTGTGTTTGTTTCTGATTGGTTCCCTGCAGAGATCAATACAGAGATCAATACTGGGATCAATATTCCACATGTTCTGGATCAAACATCTGCAGAGTTTTCACACAGAAAGCTTCAAATGTCCTGAAGACAAAACTCATTTAACACATTTAACATCTTCACCTCAGACTCTAACATTCACACGGCTACCGGACTCATTGATCTCTGACTCTAATAAATCTGCTTCTCAGTTCTAACAGGTCATTTTATTCTCACGTTGGAGCTGTTGAGGAAGTTTCCGATGGCGAGCAGCGTGGCGAGGATCCTCTTGAAGGTCTGATTGGACGCCAGCTGCTCCATGCCCAGCTTCAGGTCGAACAGCGGCTCTGCGATCTCCTGCAGGGGGCGACACACTCACAGTCAACTTCCTGTTTCTGCAGCACGTCACACAGTCAACTTCCTGTTTCTGCAGCACGTCACACAGTCAACTTCCTGTTTCTGCAGCACGTCACACAGTCAACTTCCTGTTTCTGCACCACGTCACACAGTCAACTTCCTGTTTCTGCACCACGTCACACAGTCAACTTCCTGTTTCTGCAGCACGTCAAACAGTCAACTTCCTGTTTCTGCAGGACGTCAAACAGTCAACTTCCTGTTTCTGCACCACGTCACACAGTCAACTTCCTGTTTCACGGTTTTATGATTACGGCTATAAAATGTGATATTTTGAAATGTCTGTATTTAAAACCATAACAATAAAAGAAAAACACAACTCCATTGATCAGTCTTTTATTTTTAAACATATATAGAACATGATCGAACATTAGTAAATATGTATTTAAAATAAAAAATAACCAAATTCTTTCTAAATAAATATAATTAAAAATAATGAGTGCAGTCCTTAATGCAGTCTGAGGCTAAACCTGCAGCTCAAGTCACGACATATATTAATTATTTTTAGTGAGGAAAAAAAACACAAAATGCAAATAAATGCAATCACTTAACCTGTGACTCAAGATCAGAACATAAATGCAGCAGGAGCTTAAAACTGAATCAACAGATTTTGGAGACTTGCTCAACATCATATTGGATGTATTTCCTCCTCGCGCTGCTACTGTCCGTTACCTTCTCCCTCCGAGCCGCGACCGTCTGTCTTTTTACGGTAACTGAAGTATAAATACAGCCGACTTGGTGCTTTTAGACGGGGGGGGGGGGGGGGGTTCGGGGGGCTCGCCTCCTTCAGCCGTCATACAGCCTGCAGAGCTACCTGCTTGTAACAGCAACCGGAGTACGGGAGGGGTTGGACTTCACGCTGCAGCTGCACACGACCTGAGGGACCTCCACTCTCTCTCTGACCAGACGTCACATTAAAATAAACCCGCTCATACCCACAGACTGTATCATACCCACAGACTGTATCATACCCACAGACTGTATCATACCCACAGACTGTATCATACCCACAGACTGTATCATACCACAGACTGTATCATACCACAGACTGTATCATACCACAGATTGTATCATACCCACAGACTGTATCATACCACAGACTGTATCATACCACAGACTGTATCATACCACAGACTGTATCATACCCACAGACTGTATCATACCACAGACTGTATCATACCCACAGACTGTATCACACCCACAGACTGTATCATACCCCACAGACTGTATCACACCCACAGACTGTATCATACCACAGACTGTATCATACCACAGACTGTATCATACCCACAGACTGTATCATACCCACAGACTGTATCATACCCACAGACTGTATCATACCACAGACTGTATCATACCCACAGACTGTATCATACCACAGACTGTATCATACCACAGGAACGGTATGACGGAACGTTTTAGCTGTTTTGAAGCCGTGACTTTTTCATACTGTGGTAAACCTTGAAACTGGTAACCGGCCCATGCCTACGTTAAACAGTGAAAGTCTCTCGTTACGATGTGCTGCTCTGATTTATTAAAGTGACCAAAGCAGCGATGTGTCAGCTGACTTCTCCTTAGTTAACGTGTGGTCTGTTTTTGGTTTTTATTTTAACATTTTTATTGTTTTGACCTCACAAATCAACGTAATAAAGTTCTGAGCTGCTGGAAAAGGCCCAGCAGAGACTTCCTGTGAATAGTCAACATCAACCAGGAACTGCTGGTGTCCTTCTAGCGAGCCTCCATCCAGAGCATCCTAACTTACTGGGTCTGTGTTTGGTTCACCAGCTGCTGCACAGAGGCTCAGAGGAAAGAGCTCCAGAGGGTCATCAACACGGCTGCCCCCTCCCCCTCCCTCTCCCCACCCTGGAACAACTACACAGTTCCCGCTCAGTCAGGGTTCATCCCTCTCTTACCCAGGGTCCGGGTCCGGGTCAGGGTCTCTTACCTTCTCCAGAGCCTCGTAGTTCAGCTTGTAGGCCCAGAGCTGCAGGCGGGGGGTCAAGGCGCTGATGGAGGCCAGGCTGCACAGGAACTGCTCCGCGGTGCCCAGAGGAACCTCAGGATGAGCCAGCTGGGCCTCCTGGATCCGCTGCTTCTCCTCCTCCGTGGGAGTCATGGTCAGGATCTTCTGCTCGGGACAGAGAGGAGGGGGTCAGACCGGGACTGTTAGACCGGGTTAGACGGGTCAGACCAGGTCGGACCGGATCAGAGCGGAATCAGACCGGATCATACAGAGACTGGGTCAGACCGATAAAACAGGAAGTGCTCCGTACCTCGATGCCCTCCTTGCTGATGGCGAACTCGTCGAAGTTGAGGATGGCGGTCTTGATGACGTGAACGGCCGGCAGGACGGTCATCCCGATGTTGATGGCGTTGCTCCTCTTCGGGTCCAGAACCAGAATCTCAGACTTTTTGGTCTCCGGTCCTTTCTGGAGTTCAAACAGACAATAATCAATACAGCAGAAACCAGATCTACATCATCTCTGCTGCTGCCATGGCAACCTGAAACTGTACTACAGTAAAGTACTAATACCTCTAACTGTACTACAGTAAAGTACTAGTACCTCTAACTGTACTAGAGTAAAGTACTAGTACCTCAAACTGTACTACAGTAAAGTACTAGTACCTCTAACTGTACTAGAGTAAAGTACTAGTACCTCAAACTGTACTACAGTAAAGTACTAGTACCTCTAACAGTACTACAGTAAAGTACTAGTACCTCTAACTGTAATACAGTAAAGTAAAAGTACCTCTAACAGTACTACAGTAAAGTACTAGTCCCTCTAACAGTACTACAGTAAAGTACTAGTACCTCTAACTGTACTACAGTAAAGTAAAAGTACCTCTAACAGTACTACAGTAAAGTACTAGTACCTCTAACTGTACTACAGTGAAGTACTAGTACCTCTAACTGTACTACAGTGAAGTACTCTGATATGTTACAGAGTAAAAGGTGAGAGCTCCCTCTGCTGGATAAACTCTGCTTCTACATGAGCTCATGAACTGAAAACTAAACTCAGTCGTCTGGTGCACACGGCCATGAAGCTGACAGGAAAAAGTAACTATCAGAGCCATCCCATAATATGAGCTCCTCCCCTCGGCCAGAGGACAGTGACTGAGCCATCCCATAATATGAGCCCCCCCCCCCACGGCCAGAGGATACAGAGACACTGCAGACTCAACCATTTGTTCCATCAAACTCCTGAACAACGCTGCTTAAGGCCGAAGATTGCGCAATAATTTTACAGTGCTTTTATTTTGGCGATCTTTTAGCGTGTGTTTATCCCATTGGTGTATGTACAGTATGGGATGTGTGTAGTATTATGGGATGTGTGCAGTAATGTTATGTAATAGTTGTTGGGATGTTAAGGCTGCTGATGTTTTGTAGCTGTCGAGGCTTTTATGGAGCAGCTGCTGAGTCCAAGACAGATTTCCCTAAGTGGGACAATAAAGTGTATTATATTATATTTTAAGTATCTTTGCTCATCAACATGTGGACTCGAGGAGCCGGGAATCGAACCACCGACCTTCCAATAGCTGGACGACCGCTCTCCCTGCTGATCAAAGGGTTTAAACTCTAACTAATACATCTCCTTCCTTCCTTCCTTCCTTCCTTTCCTTCCTTCCTTCCTCTCAGTGTGTGAATGTCAGACAGGAAACAGATTCAGACAAGCAAAGCTGCATCAGCCTGGTTACCTTGGCGACGGCCAGCTCTTTGGCTTTGGACTCAAACAGGTGTTCGAGTTTAGCCGTGTCCACCGCCACCTTGTCCAGAGACGCCCAAACCGTCCCGCGGCCGAAACGACACTTCTTCGGCCCGTCGGCTTGTTTCAGCTCCTTCCAGAACAGCTTCACCGTCTTCTTCTTCTTCTGCTGCGACGAGGAGGAGGAGGAGGAGCCCGCCATGGGAGGAGGAGGAGGAGGGGGAGGAGCTCCTGGTGGAGGAGGAGGAGGAGGCGGAGGAGGAGGACCTGCACCACCTGAAGGAGGAGGAGGAGGCGGGGGAGGAGGAGGAGGAGCTAGGCCCGAGCCAGGAGGAGGAGGAGGTGGAGGAGGAATACCAGCCAAGCAGGAGGAAGAGGAGGAGGAGTCGAAGGCGTCCATGTCCAGGACGTCGATGTCTTCCTCGTCCAGCAGGTCGGAGAAGTCGAGGTCTTTGATGCGCAGCGCGGCGGCGCTGGGCTGCAGCTGGTCCCAAGCGTCTGCAGGACCTCCGGGACCCAGCGGAGTCATCTGGGTCGCATCCAGCCGGCGGGAGTGAGTCTCCACATCGATGCTGCTCTGCTGACGGAGGTGACGAGTCTTCTGGGCACAACAACATTAAGCTTCATTTACTGATTATTTCCTTAAAAAACAACAAAAATTGTCAAAAAAAAGAAAACAATCTAAAATGATTAGGGCTGTCACCGTTAATGCGTTAATCTCGATTAGATTAATGCAATCCACAACGCGTAAATTTTTTATAATCTCATTTTAATGTTGCAAGCCTTTTTGTCCCTTCTACTCCCCCGTAGACGGCTCCTCTAGCTGTAGCGCTATGCTTTGAAGTGGCCTCCTGCAGTAAACCTACCGCGCTGATGGAAAGTAAGAGAGCTACTGGACTTTTGAACGGCTTGTTTAACTTTAAAACACTTCCAGACGCTTCAGTTGACAAGTCAAAAGTAAAATGCAACCTGTGTCAAACGGAGTTTAACTACCACCGGAGTACGTGGAGTTTGAGTTAGCACCTCCACGCTAAACACCCAGGTGCAGCCAAGCCAGCCTCAGCTCCACCAAAGGACCATTTTGTGGGAGTCGCAGCAGAGCCGTGATTGATTCCCAGTTAAGACACTCTGGTAAGAAATGCTTTACATTATGGGCTTAAAACTGCCTTCAAATGGAAAATAACAGGATTTTAAACATGACATTCAAAACGCCATTAATCGTGATTTTGAAAATTAATTAACAGCACTAAAAATGAATAAAGTGCCTGAATAAAAAAAAAGTAATGATTTAAAAATAGTCCTAATTCCTCAAGTTTGTTAGAATGATGATTCCGCTCCCTCCTCCGGCGGGATATTGGAAGTTGACTTCCTACTATGAAAATATATCTGGAATGGTGGACATCACAAAATTAAACTCTCCAACCTACAGCGATCAAAGCTAAAGGCCTTTCACCTGCGACCGCTCTTCTCAGGTAGCCTGGAGGGACATAGAAGATGCACTAGTGCTTCCATACAAACTCAAAGGGATCTTATTTTCTGGATTAACTATCAACCAGTGCATGATACACTTCGGGCCTGTTATCACAAATTCAATAAGAAATTTCAAGGTGGTTGAGAAGAGTCGGGGGGGGGGGGGGGGGGGGGGGGTTGGAAATGGCACCTGATTACTCCACTTTGGGGTAACACAAATATTAAGTCAGGGAATAAGCAGTTTGAATCAACATCATGGTCCTCGAAGGGAGTGTACAATCTCAGGGATATATTTGATGCTTCGCTTCAGATGCTGGGCTACCAACTGATATCTCACTTTCTGTACCTCCCACTACGGTCGGCTCTTCGGGCCTATGGTGTGAGAACGGACTCTAAGCTGCAGACACATCCTGTCGTGGACTGCTATCCACACCGGACACTAGAGGACTGGTATCAGTCACACGCAAGAAGGCTACCCCTGGCCAGGGCATGGACTAGAGACTTGGCTGTTGCGGAGGGAGACATAAACTGGGGGAACACATTTCATGCATCCAAGAACCCCAACCACCAGTGATTCATTATAAGTGTGCCAGAAGGCCTCTCTGACACCACTTCTGAGATTTCATATGAAGCTGTCAACCAGCCCGAACTGTGACTCGTGGAGCGTCTGTGTAGTGACTGAACCTGCTGTTCTTCGGCCAGCCGAGCGCGTGCTGCCTGAGCCGAACCCTCCAGTCCTTCCAGCTCCGCCCTGCGGGAGGCGCTGCTCTCGCTCCGACCCGCCGGCTCCTCGGAGCAGCGCGCCTCGGAAGCTCGAGAGACGCTCCGACACGCGACCCGACAGATCGCCTCCAGCTGAGAGGAGAAAACACACAGAGAGGTCTCACTCTGACTAGGATTATAAAAACCAACAGAACAGAGACTTTAAATATGTGATTTATTCTTTTAATGGAGACTTTTTTATTCAACCCTTTACATCAGGGATCAGACATGAGGCCCGTGGACCAAAACCGGCCCGCTGAGGAGTCCAGTCTGGCCCACTTTTCTTCCTGTCTTCCTTCCTTCCTTCCTTCCATCTTTCCATCTTTCCTTCCTTCCTTCCTTCCATCTTTCCTTCCTTCCTTCCTTCCATCTTTCCTTCCTTCCCTCTTTCCTTCCTTCAATCCATCTTTCCTTCCTTCCTTCCTTCCTTGGACCACATTAGGTAAAGTCGGACTAACATTAATGTGTATGTGATGACTTTAAAGCTCTCAGATGTAAAAAATCAACTAGAAGTCAAATTTAAAGGTTTTTATTGAACATTTTAAGACTCTATTAGTAAATTAAACCCACTCACAGTTTACAGATCATATTAAAGTAAATATGTGTGTGTGTGTGTTGTGTGTGTGTGTGTGTGTGTGTGTGTGTGTGTGTGTGTGTGTGTGTTCAGTCTCACCTGGCAGGAAGGCTCCTCCTTCTTCTTCGGTGGTGTCGGGTGCAGCGGTCGGACTCAGAGGAGCTGCAGCGGTTTTAGAGTAAAGCATATCGAGCAGGAACTTCTTATCATTAGACAACGTGCTGCACTGACCGCTGCACACCTGAAGCTACACACACACACACACACACACACACACAGACAGACAGACACACACACACACACACACACACACAGAGACACACACACAGACAGACACACACACACACACACACACACACACACACACAGAGACACACACAACACATACACACACACAGAGACACACACAAACACACAGAGACACACACAAACACACAGAGAGACACACACACACACACACACACACACACACACACACACACACACACACACACACATTTTAGTTAGTTAGTTTTTTCATTCTAGTTTTTATTTCAGTTAATTAAATTATTTCTTCACTGCTAGTATTTTAGTGACCTATAGTAACCCTGGGTCAGAGCAGGGGATTGTGGGTAGTGTAGTGTTAGCTTTAGTGACCTCTAGTAACCCTGGGTCAGAGCAGGGGATTGTGGGTAGTGTAGTGTTAGCTTTAGTGACCTCTAGTAACCCTGGGTCAGAGCAGGGGATTGTGGGTAGTGTAGTGTTTAGCTTTAGTGACCTCTAGTAACCCTGGGTCAGAGCAGGGGATTGTGGGTAGTGTAGTGTTAGCTTTAGTGACCTATAGTAACCCGGGTCAGAGCAGGGGATTGTGGGTAGTGTAGTGTTAGCTTTAGTGACCTCTAGTAACCCTGGGTCAGAGCAGGGGATTGTGGGTAGTGTAGTGTTAGCTTTAGTGACCTATCGTAACCCTGGGTCAGAGCAGGGGATTGTGGGTAGTGTAGTGTTAGCTTTAGTGACCTATCGTAACCCTGGGTCAGAGCAGGGGATTGTGGGTAGTGTAAGTGTTAGCTTTAGTGACCTCTAGTAACCCTGGGTCAGAGCAGGGGATTGTGGGTAGTGTAGTCTCACCTGGGTCATTCTGTGACTCAGAGCGTCCGTTAGAGTCGTTTCCCTGCAGGACACACACAAACGATCAATAAATCATCAATATCTGGATCACATGTTACTGCCACGCTCTTATTTTGAAGGAGCAGGTTTTTACCGTGAGGAGGAAGCTCTGCTGCAGCTGAGCCGCCGGCTGCCGGCCACCGCTCTCCCCCTGCTGCTGCGGCGGCGAGGTTATGACATCATCAGCGGGCAGCTTGGATTGGCTGAGGTGTTTACTTCTTCTCTTCTTCTCCCACTGCTGAGCGGCCAGGCTGCGCAGGAAGGTGTCTCTGTTTGGGTGGGTGGGGGGGGGGGCAGGAGGGTCACATGACTCAGACCCAACATCATGGCTCCACTTTATCTCTATTTAAAACTGATCAACTCAATTATTGATTAATTAACAAACCCAATAATCAGAGGTTTGTGTTCGTGTGCAGATCCAAACCAACAATCAGCTGATCAGTGAAGATGCTTTAATGTGATTTTAGGAAAATAATTAAATAAATTATAATAGTTTAATATATTCATGGATTATTTGTGGTGCTTTAACCCTCCTCCTGTCGTCCTCCCGGGTCAAATTGACCCCATCTCTGTAGACTGTTCCTTCTTTCCTCTTTCTTTGCTCCCTCCTCCTTCCTTCCTTACTTCCTCCCTTCCTCCTCTGCTTCCTTCCTTCTTCTTTTTCCTCTTTCCTCCTTTCCTTCCTTCCTCCCTCCCTCCTTACTCCCTTCCTTCCTCCCTCCCTCCTTACTCCTTTCCTTCCTTCTCTCCTTCCTTCCTTTCTTGTTTTCCTCCCCTCTTTCCTCCCTCCCTCCTTACTCCTTTCCTCCCTTACTTCTCTCCTTCCTTCCTTCTTCTTTTCCTCTTTCCTCCTTTCCTTCCCTCCTCCCTCCCTTCCTTACTCCTTTCCTCCCTTCCTTCCTTCCTCCCTTACTTCCTCCCTCCCTCCCTCCTTTACTCCTTTCCTTCCTTCCTTCTTTCCTCTTTCTTTGCTCCCTCCTTTCCTCCCTTCCTTCCTTCCCTCCCTCCCTCCTTACTCCTTTCCTTCCTTCCTTCTCTCCTTCCTTCCTTTCTTCTTTTCCTCCTCCCTTCCTTCTCTCCTTCCCTTCCTTCTTCTTTCCTCCTTCCTCCTGTCCTTCCTTGACCTGAGGACAGCAGGAGGGTTAAAGAGACAGAAAAAAACTTTACTTATAATATAAGAGGACATTTATTTTTAATTTAAGGCTGATTATATTCCATTTATTCCTAAAATCACACAGAAAACATTTAAATTCCTGAATATGTCAAATATTAATTCATTTTAAAACTGATCAATACATAAACTGTCATCATGTACAACTAAATAAACTTTAATGGATTCATCAATGTTACTAAATTATATATAAATTGAATTCTGCTCATTATATTAATTACAGCTTTAATACTTCCTGCTGTGTGTGAAGGTGTGTAGTAAGCATGGGCCGGTTACCGGTTTCAAGGTTTACCACGGTAGTGAAAAAGTCACGGTTTCAAAGCCACTAAAATATTCCGTCATACCGTTCCTGTGGTATGATACAGTCTGCGGGTATGATACAGTCTGTGGGTATGATACAGTCTGTGGTATGATACAGTCTGTGGTATGATACAAGTCTGTGGGTATGATACAGTCTGTGGGTATGATACAGTCTGTGGGTATGATACAGTCTGTGGTATGATACAGTCTGTGGGTATGATACAGTCTGTGGGTATGATACAGTCTGTGGGTATGATACAGTCTGTGGGTATGATACAGTCTGTGGTATGATACAGTCTGTGGGTATGATACAGTCTGTGGTATGATACAGTCTGTGGTATGATACAGTCTGTGGGTATGATACAGTCTGTGGTATGATACAGTCTGTGGTATGATACAGTCTGTGGTATGATACAGTCTGTGGTATGATACAGTCTGTGGGTATGAATACAGTCTGTGGGTATGATACAGTCTGTGGGTATGATACAGTCTGTGGGTATGATACAGTCTGTGGTATGATACTACAGTCTGTGGTATGATACAGTCTGTGTATGATACAGTCTGTGATACAGTCTGTGGTATGATACAGTCTGTGGTATGATACAGTCTGTAGGGTATGATACAGTCTGTGGTATGATACAGTCTGTGGTATGATACAGTCTGTGGTATGATACAGTCTGTGGTATGATACAGTCTGTGGTAGTGATACAGTCTGTGGGTATGATACAGTCTGTGGTGTGATACAGTCTGTGGTATGATACAGTCTGTGGTATGATACAGTCTGTGGTATGATACAGTCTGTGGTATGATACAGTCTGTGGTATGATACAGTCTGGTATGATACAGTCTGTGTGTATGATACAGTCTGTGGTATGATACAGTCTGTGGGTATGATACAGTCTGTGCGTATGATACAGTCTGTGGGTATGATACAGTCTGTGGTTGATACAGTCGTGTATGATACAGTCTGTTGGTATGATACAGTCTGTGTATGATACAGTCTGTGGGTATGATACAGTCTGTGGTATGATACAGTCTGTGGGTGTGATACAGTCTGTGGGTATGATACAGTCTGTGGTATGATACAGTCTGTGGGTTATGATACAGTCCTGTGGTATGATACAGTCTGTGGGTATGATACAGTCTGTGGTATGATACAGTCTGTGGGTATGATACAGTCTGTGGTATGATACAGTCTGTGGGTATGATACAGTCTGTGGGTATGGATACAGTCTGTGGGTATGATACAGTCTGTGGGTATGATACAGTCTGTGGGTATGATACAGTCTGTTGGTATGATACAGTCTGTGGTATGATACAGTCTGTGGTATGATACAGTCTGTGGGTATGATACAGTCTGTGGGTATGGTACAGTCTGTGGTATGATACAGTCTGTGGGTATGATACAGTCTGTGGGTATGATACAGTCTGTGGTATGATACAGTCTGTGATACAGTCTGTGGTATGATACAGTCTGTGGTATGATACAGTCTGTGATACAGTCTGTGGTATGATACAGTCTGTGGTATGATACAGTCTGTGGTATGTGGTATGATACAGTCTGTGGTATGATACAGTCTGTGGGTATGATACAGTCTGTGGTATGATACAGTCTGTGGTATGATACAGTCTGTGGTATTACAGTCTGTGGGTATGATACAGTCTGTGGTGTGATACAGTCTGTGGTATGATACAGTCTGTGGTATGATACAGTCTGTGGTATGATACAGTCTGTGGTATGATACAGTCTGTGGTATGATACAGTCTGTGGTATGATACAGTCTGGTATGATACAGTCTGTGGGTATGATACAGTCTGTGGTATGATACAGTCTGTGGGTATGATACAGTCTGTGGTATGATACAGTCTGTGGTATGATACAGTCTGTGGGTATGATACAGTCTGTGGTATGATACAGTCTGTGGGTATGATACAGTCTGTGGTATGATACAGTCTGTGGGTATGATACAGTCTGTGGTATGATACAGTCTGTGGGTATGATACAGTCTGTGGTATGATACAGTCTGTGGTGTGATACAGTCTGTGGGATGATACAGTCCTGTGGTATGATACAGTCTGTGGGTATGATACAGTCTGTGGTATGATACAGTCTGTGGTATGATACAGTCTGTGGTATGATACAGTCTGTGGGTATGATACAGTCTGTGGTATGATACAGTCTGTGGGTATGATACAGTCTGTGGGTATGATACAGTCTGTGGGTATGATACAGTCTGTGGGTTTGATACAGTCTGTGGGTATGATACAGTCTGTGGTATGATACAGTCTGTGGTATGATACAGTCTGTGGTATGATACAGTCTGTGGGTATGATACAGTCTGTGGTATGATACAGTCTGTGGGTATGATACAGTCTGTGGTATGATACAGTCTGTGGGTATGATACAGTCTGTGGGTATGATACAGTCTGTGGTATGATACAGTCTGTGGTATGATACAGTCTTGTATGATACAGTCTGTGGTATGATACAGTCTGTGGGTATGATACAGTCTGTTGGTATGATACAGTCTGTGGTATGATACAGTCTGTTGGTATGATACAGTCTGTGGGTATGATACAGTCTGTGGTATGATACAGTCTGTGGGTATGATACAGTCTGTGGGTATGATACAGTCTGTGGTATGATACAGTCTGTGGTATGATGCAGTCTGTGGGTATGATACAGTCTGTGGTATGATACAGTCTGTGGTATGATACAGTCTGTGGTATGATACAGTCTGTGGTATGATACAGTCTGTGGTGTTGATAGTCTGTGGTATGATACAGTCTGTGGGTATGATACAGTCTGTGGTATGATACAGTCTGTGGTATGATACAGTCTGTGGGTATGATACAGTCTGTGGTATGACTACAGTGATACAGTCTGTGGTATGATACAGTCTGTGGGTATGATACAGTCTGTGGGTGTCTGTGGTATGATACAGTCTGTGGTATGATACAGTCTGTGGTATGATACAGTCTGGTATGATACAGTCTGTGGTATGATACAGTCTGTGGTATGATACAGTCTGTGGTGTGATAGTCTGTGGGTATGATACAGTCTGGGGTATGATACAGTCTGTGGGTATGATACAGTCTGTGGTATGATACAGTCTGTGGGTATGATACAGTCTGTGGTATGATACAGTCTGTGGTATGATACAGTCTGTGGGTATGATACAGTCTGTGGGGTATGATACAGTCCTGTGGTATGATACAGTCTGTGATACAGTCTGTGGGTATGATACAGTCTGTGGTATGATACAGTCTGTGGTATGATACAGTCTGTGGTATGATACAGTCTGTGGGTATGATACAGTCTGTGGGTATGATACAGTCTGTGGTATGATACAGTCCTGTGGTATGATACAGTCTGTGGGTATGATACAGTCTGTGGTATGATACAGTCTGTGGGTATGATACAGTCTGTGGGTATGATACAGTCTGTGGTATGATACAGTCTGTGATACAGTCTGTGGGTATGATACAGTCTGTGGTATGATACAGTCTGTGGTATGATACAGTCTGTGGTATGATACAGTCTGTGGGTATGATACAGTCTGTGGGTATGATACAGTCTGTGGTATGATACAGTCTGTGGTATGATACAGTCTGTGGTATGATACAGTCTGTGGTATGATACAGTCTGTGGTATGATACAGTCTGTGGTATGATACAGTCTGTGGGTATGATACAGTCTGTGGTATGATACAGTGATACAGTCTGTGGTATGATACAGTCTGTGGGTATGATACAGTCTGTGGTATGATACAGTCTGTGGGTATGATACAGTCTGTGGTATGATACAGTCTGTGGGTATGATACCGTCTGTGGTATGATACAGTCTGTGGGTATGATACAGTCTGTGGGTATTGATACAGTCTGTGGGTGTGATACAGTCTGTGGTATGATACAGTCTGTGGGTATGATACAGTCTGTACAGTCTGTGGTATGATACAGTCTGTGGGTATGATACAGTCTGTGGTATGATACAGTCTGTGGTATGATACAGTCTGTGGGTATGATACAGTCTGTGGTATGATACAGTCTGTGGTATGATACAGTCTGTGGTATGATACAGTCTGTGGGTATGATACAGTCTGTGGTATGATACAGTCTGTGGTATGATACAGTCTGTGGTATGATACAGTCTGTGGTATGATACAGTCTGTGGGTATGATACAGTCTGTGGTATGATACAGTCTGTGGGTATGATACAGTCTGTGGTATGATACAGTCTGTGGGTGTGATACAGTCTGTGGGTATGATACAGTCTGTGGTATGATACAGTCTGTGGGTATGATACAGTCTGTGGTATGATTACAGTCTGTGGTATGATACAGTCTGTGGTATGATACAGTCTGTGGTATGATACAGTCTGTGGGTATGATACAGTCTGTGGGTAATGATACAGTCTGCGGTATGATGCAGTCTGCGGTATGATACAGTCTGCGTATGACAGTCTGTGGTATGATACAGTCTGTGGGTATGATACAGTCTGTGGGTATGATACAGTCTGTGGGTATGATACAGGTCTGTGGTATGATACAGTCTGTGGGTATGATACAGTCTGTGGTATGATACAGTCTGTGGTATGATACAGTCTGTGGTATGATACAGTCTGTGGTATGATACAGTCTGTGGGTATGATACAGTCTGTGGTATGATACAGTCTGTGGGTATGATACAGTCTGTGGGTATGATACAGTCTATGGTATGATACAGTCTGTGGTATGATACAGTCTGTGGTATGATACAGTCTGTGGTATGATACAGTCTGTGGTATGATACAGTCTGTGGTATGATACAGTCTGTGGGTATGATACAGTCTGTGGTATGATACAGTCTGTGGGTATGATACAGTCTATGGTATGATACAGTCTGTGGTATGATACAGTCTGTGGTATGATACAGTCTGTGGTATGATACAGTCTGTGGTATGATATAGTCTGTGGGTATGATACAGTCTGTGGGTATGATACAGTCTGTGGGTATGATACAGTCTGTGGGTATGATACAGTCTGTGGTATGATACAGTCTGTGGTATGATACAGTCTGTGGTATGATACAGTCTGTGGTATGATACAGTCTGTGGGTATGATACAGTCTGTGGTATGATACAGTCTGTGGTATGATACAGTCTGTGGTATGATACAGTCTGTGGGTATGATACAGTCTGTGGTATGATACAGTCTGTGGGTATGATACAGTCTGTGGGTATGATACAGTCTGTGGGTATGATACAGTCTGTGGTATGATACAGTCTGTGGTATGATACAGTCTGTGGTATGATACAGTCTGTGGTATGATACAGTCTGTGGGTATGATACAGTCTGTGGTATGATACAGTCTGTGGTATGATACAGTCTGTGGTATGATACAGTCTGTGGTATGATACAGTCTGTGGGTATGATACAGTCTGTGGTATGATACAGTCTGTGGTATGATACAGTCTGTGGTATGATACAGTCTGTGATGCAGTCTGTGGTATGATACAGTCTGTGGTATGATACAGTCTGTGATACAGTCTGTGGTATGATACAGTCTGTGGGTATGATACAGTCTGTGGGTATGATACAGTCTGTGGTATGATACAGTCTGTGGGTATGATACAGTCTGTGGGTATGATACAGTCTGTGGTATGATACAGTCTGTGGTATGATACAGTCTGTGGGTATGATACAGTCTGTGGTATGATACAGTCTGTGGGTATGATACAGTCTGTGGTATGATACAGTCTGTGGTATGATACAGTCTGTGGTATGATACAGTCTGTGGGTATGAGCGGGGTTTTTTAATGTAACGTCTGGTCAGAGAGAGAGTGGAGGTCCCTCAGGTCGTGTGCAGCTGCAGCGTGAAGTACAACCCCTCCCGTACTCGGTTGCTGTTACAAGCAGGTAGCTCTGCAGGCTGTATGACGGCTGAAGGAGGCGAGACCCCCAAACTTTTCCCCCCGTCTAAAAGGACCAAGTCGGCTGTATGGGAATACTTGGGCTACCGTATAAAGACAGACGGCCACAGCTCGGAGGAAGAAGGTCCCGGACAGTAGCAGCGCGAGGAGGAAGAAGGTCCCAGCGTGCAAAACGTGCTTGTGGCATAAAACCGTGAAACCGTGATATTTTTACCTCAGGTTATCATACCGTCAGAATCTCATACCGGCCCATGCCTAGTGTGTAGCTGGTTTGGGTCTGCACAGTGAGAACACACACACACACACACACACACAGACACACACACACACGATCACAGCAGATTTCTGATCCATAAACAGTAAAATCACTGCAAACCAAAAAAACCCCAAAACCAGACGTCATTCCAGCGATTAGACTCCCCCCAGCGTTTAAATGAAGGGGAGGGACCAGCCTGATCCCCTCAGCCCCGCCACCAGCAACACACACACATACACACACACACACACACACACACACACACACACACACAAACAAACACACACACCAAAGCTTCACCGATCCAACATCCTTAAACCAACAGACTCAGATTTATGACTGTAATATGTGAGCAGACGAAGATGCACACACACACACACACACACACACACACACATATTCCTGTTTTTACTACCTCGTGGGGACCAGGAGTCGGTCCCCACGGGTTAATAATATGTCAGGTTTCGGTCCCCACCAGGATAGAAAAACCAACACAGACACACACACACAGACACACACACACACACACACACACACACACACACACACACACACACAGAGCGAGGCCCCCGCAGTCCTGTCACCAGCTCCCAGCATGCAGTGGGGCTGCAGCAGTACTTACTGAAACATCCTCAGAACCGGCTTGTCCATATTTACACTACAGTCATCTGGGCTGCAGAGACACACACACACAGCTGAGATATATATATACACACACACACACACACACACACACACACACACACACACACACACACACACACACACACACACACACACACACACACACACATACACACACACTGACCCAGCCCTCAGGTATATATATACTCCACCAGCAGGTGGCGCCACATTCAGGATATTTGAGGTTTTAGAAACAGCAGGAAACAGTTTAGTGTCCACAGGTCTGTACGGAGGCCCTGAAGGGTCAAACAGGAAGTACGTGAATTCAGCTTCATTTAACGGTTTGTATGATTGACCCTTACGAGGCTCCGTAGATCTCTGCAGCCTCCACAGGAAGTGACATCATCATCACTGCCTCACCTGAACCTCAACCTGCAGGTGAGGCAGTGATGCTGCTCCTCAGGTCCGATAAAAAAACCTCCCAAAACACAGTCGCCATGACAACAAGAAACACAGTTTAACCTGAAAATCCCCACCTGTCCAACACACACACACACACACACACACACACACACACACACACACACACACACACACACACACACACACACACACACACACACACACACACACACACACACACACACACACACACACACACACACACACACACACACAGAACCTGACAGGTGCTCAGCTGCATGAACACTTCAGAAAGGAGGAGGAGATGATGAAAAGGAGGAGGAGATGAAAAGGAGGAGGAGATGAAGAGGAGGAGGAGATGAAGAGGAGGAGATGATGAAGAGGAGGGGATGAAGAGGAGGAGGATTGATACTCACCAGAAGACCGCGTCATCCTCCCCATCGCTGAGGGGAGGAACGAGGGAGCAGAGGAAGAGAAAAGAGGAAGAGAGGGAAGAAGGACAAAAAGATCAGAAACGTTTTAATGGGGTGGGCAACGAGAACGAGAGACGACGTCGCCATGGAAACGCTGAGGAACAACTTCCTGTTTCTAAAAACACACGAATCACAATAAAAAACCTGGAAACTATCAAACAGACTCTGAACATCTGAATCAGCTGATCAGGAATATATAACAGCCTCTCTTCCTCTACAGCATCACGGTTACCGTAGTTACGTTACCACGGCGACCACACATCCCAGTTGGTCCAGTTTATCTTCTTTTACTCACTTGAAACTGGTTTTATTCTCCGTCTTGTTGCTCGGCTGCTCCGACTTCTGCTGCTGCTGGAAGACTTCTGAGGGAGAGGAGCTGCACACACACACAGAGAGACACACACACACAGACACACACACACAGAGACACACACACACACACACACACACACACACACACACACACACACACAGTAAAACATGCACACACACACACACACACACGCACAGTAACACACACACACACACAGTAACACACACACACAGACACACACACAGAAACACACACACACACACACAGAAACACACACACACACACACACACACACACACACACACACACACACACACACACACACACACACACAGAGACACACACACACACACACACACACAGAGACACACACACAGAAACACACACACACGGGGAGAGAATGAGTGAACCGACAGGAATGAAGAGACTCTGTTTTCCAAACATCATTTTCTGCCAGTTCATTCCACTGCTGCTCTGTGTGTGTGTGTGTGTGTGTGTGTGTGTGTGTGTGTGTGTGTGTGTGTGTAATTATTTATTAATGTGCAAATCGTTTCCCTGATGAATTATTTGCTCTTTAAACATTAGACCATTAGATGTGTGAACAACCCAATACTGTCATTGAAGAGGAGGAGCAGGAGGAGACAGAGGAGGAGGAGGAGGAGGAGGAGGAGGAGGAGGAGGAGGAAGAGGAAGAGGAGGAGGAGAAGATACAGACCTGCTGCCCGGCTCCTCAGAGATGGAGCTGGTTTTGGAGAACAGCCGAGACTTCCTGCCCAGACCCAAAGCTGACATGTGATGACTGAGGAAAGAGCGACTCCTGGTGGTCAAGAGGAGTCACCGCAGGGAGGAGGAGAGGAGACAGAGGAGGAGGAGAGAGAGGAGAGGAGGAGACAGAGGAGAGGAGGAGGGAGGGGGAGAGGAGGAGAGGTGGAGAGGAGGAGAGGAGGAGAGGAGATAGAGGAGGAGAGGAGAGAGGAGAGGAGACAGAGGAGACAGAGGAGAGGAGAGGAGGAGACAGAGGAGAGGAGACAGAGGAGAGGAGGAGAGGAGACAGAGGAGGAGACAAAGGAGAGGAGGAGAGGAGACAGAGAGGAGACAGAGGAGAGGAGACAGAGAGAGGAGAGAAGACAGAGAGAGGAGAGGAGGAGACAGAGGAGAGGAGGAGAGGAGACAGAGGAGGAGACAGAGAGAGGAGACAGAGAGAGGAGACAGAGAGAGGAGAGGAGACAGAGAGGAGACAGAGGAGAGGAGAGGAGACAGAGGAGAGGAGAGAGGAGAGGAGAGAGGAGAGGAGAGAGGAGAGGAAATGAGGAGAGAGGAGGAGAGGACACAGAGGAGGAGAGGAGAGGAGAGGAGAGGAGGAGACAGAGAGAGGAGAGGAGACAGAGAGGAGACAGAGGAGAGAGGAGACAGAGGAAAGGAGAGGAGAGGAGGAGAGGTGACAGAGGAGAGAGGAGACAGAGAGGAGACAGAGAGGAGACAGAGAGAGGAGAGGAGACAGAGAGGAGACAGAGGAGACAGAGGAGAGGAGACAGAGAGAGGAGACAGAGGAGAGGAGACAGAGGAGAGGAGACAGAGGAGAGGAGACAGAGGAGAGGAGACAGAGAGGAGACAGAGGAGAGGAGACAGACAGAGGAGAGGAGACAGAGAGAGGAGAGGAGGAGACAGAGGAGGAGAAACAGCAGCTGTTAAACCAATCACCAGAAGCAGAAACCAGACAGACGAATGAAGAAACACCAAAAAGACACCAAAGAAATAAATCACATAAAAAAATCACCTACAGACTGCTTCCTGTGTTGTACCTGGTTGCCATGGTGATGCCGTGAATACTGATGTGATGTTTTTACTCTAACTATTAATAAACCCTTTCTCTTTTCTCTCTTATTGTATTAACATGTTTTTACAGCTTTGGTTTAATATTCATGTCTCATAACCCTAACCCTGATGTTGTATCAGAGGTCAGAGGTCAGAGGTCAGAGGTCAGAGGTCAGGAGCAGGATAGAAACATGACTGCTGCTGTTTAATGAATCATCTATAGCAGCGGTGCCCAAATTCTTCTCAGTGGAGGCCAAAAATGAATCTGGGTGGAGAATCAAGAGCCAAAACTAGAAATTGATGTTGCAGTGCGTTAAATTAAATATGTCTATAAAATAAACAGTCATACAACGTACTTTTGTAAAATGAGTACCACTTGTTTATTGAATAATAGTCCCCCGCCTTCACCTCTCTCTCCTCTCCGGTGGACTTTGAGAACTGATGGGAATGCCGCGTTTCGTAGTGGCGACGAAGATTATATTCTTTTACAACAGCAGCGACTCTCTGGCTACATGTTAAACATACTGAGTGCTGTGGAGTCCGTAAAAAAGTACTGCTACGCTCCATCTTAGCCGAGCATCTTCTCACTCTCTGGTCATCGTGTTCCTGCCGGGTTTGAGGTGACGGGAGCTCAACAGCGCCCCCAATGTAACACAATGTTAATTTGTGGTCATGAGGAGAACTGCAACAATAAATAAGAGATATCCCGACCGTGGGCAGCGGGAAAATAATAATAATTAAAAGGTATTAAAATTTCGAGCGAGGGCAGCGGGCCAAAAATAATTGGTCTGATCTAGAGGTCCTGTTACAGTTCAATAGTTAAGGTTTAAATGAAGTAAATCAGAAGACTAAATGTTATATTATTATTATTATGATATAATATTAAAGTGAGTGATGTTTCCTCTCAGACATGTTCAGAGTGTTTCTGGAGAACAAACATTGAAACATTCCTGCTGATTGAACTCAGAGAAAAGTTTCAGTCCAAATCAAATAAAACACCGAAGCTGTCCCAGAGCTAAACTTGGTCACACTGAGAGAGTGTGAGCTTCATCATCATCATCATCTGCTCTGCTGCTCTGCTCCTTACATCAGACCGAGAGAGGAGAGGAAACCCTAACCTGACCCTGCTTCTTCATCATCATCATCATCATCATCATCTGCTCCTTACATCAGACTGAGAGAGAGGAGAGAAACCCTAACCCTGCTGGAACACCTTCATCATCATCATCATCATCATCATCATCATCATCATCATCACTCAATCATCTCTGATCTGCAGGGTTAGGGTTGAATGAATCTGATCAGACAAACATGAGGCCCCGTGGGCCAGAACCGGCCCGCCAAGGGGTCCACACCGGCCCACTGTCCTTGCTGTCTTGTTTTCCTTCCTTCCATCTGTCCTACCTTCCTTCCTTCCTTCCTTCCATCTGTCCTTCCTCCCTTTCTTTCCTCCCTTCCTTTTTTTCTTTTCTCCTTTCCTTCCTTCTCCCTGCCTTCATCCCTTCCTTCCTCCACCTCCTCTTTTCCTTTCTCCCTTCCTTCCTTTCCTTCCTCCACCTCCTCTTTTCCTTCCTTCCTTCCATCTGTCCTTCCTCCCTTTCTTTCCTCCCTTCCTTTTTTTCTTTTCTCCTTTCCTTCCTTCTCCCTGCCTTCATCCCTTCCTTCCTCCACCTCCTCTTTTCCTTTCTCCCTTCCTTCCTTTCCTTCCTCCACCTCCTCTTTTC
>JAJDFG010000679.1:70000-72500 GCA_021039105.1 Scomber colias
GAGGAGGTACAGTTCATAGATAGTCCAGCAAGAGGAGGTGCAGTTCATAGTTAGTCCAGCAAGAGGAGGTGCAGTTCATAGTTAGTCCAGCAGGAGGAGGTGCAGTTCATAGTTAGTCCAGCAGGAGGAGGTGCAGTTCATAGTTAGTCCAGCAGAAGGAGGTGCAGTTCATAGTTAGTCCAGTAGGAGGAGGTGCAGTTCATAGTTAGTCCAGCAGGAGGTGGTGCAATTCATAGTTAGTCCAGCAGGAGGAGGTGCAGTTCATAGTTAGTCCAGCAGGAGAAGGTGCAGTTCATAGTTAGTCCAGCAGGAGGAGGAGGTGCAGCTCATAGTTAGTACAGCAGGAGGAGGTGCAGCTCATAGTTAGTGCAGCAGGAAGAGGTGCAGCTCATAGTTAGTCCAGCAGGAGGAGGTGCAGTTCATAATTAGTCCAGCAGGAGGAGGTGAAGTTCATAGTTAGTCCAGCAGGATGAGGTGCAGCTCATAGTTAGTCCAGCAAGAGGAGGTGCAGTTCATAGTTAATCCAGCAGGAGGAGGTGCAGTTCATAGTTAGTCCAGCAGGAAGAGGTGCAGTTCATAGTTAGTCCAGCAGGAGGAGGTGCAGTTCATAGTCAGTCCAGCAGGAGGAGGTGCAGTTCATAGTTAGTCCAGAAGGAGGAGGTGCAGTTCATAGTTAGTCCAGCAGGACGAGGTGCAGGAGGAGTTAGTCCAGAAGGAGGAGGTGCAGTTCATAGTTAGTCCAGAAGGAGGAGGTGCAGTTCATAGTTAGTCCAGCAGGAGGAGGTGCAGTTCATAGTTAGTCCAGCAGGAGGAGGTGCAGGAGGAGTTAGTCCAGCAGGAGGTGCAGTTCATAGTTAGTCCAGCAGGAGGAGGAGCAGGAGGAGGTGCAGTTCATAGTTAGTCCAGCAGGAAGAGGTGCAGTTCATAATTAGTCCAGCAGGAGGAGGAGCAGTTCATAGTTAGTCCAGCAGGAGGAGGAGCAGTTCATAGTTAGTCCAGCAGGAGGAGTTCATAGTTAGTCCAGCAGGAGGAGGAGCAGTTCATAGTTAGTCCAGCAGGAGGAGGAGCAGTTCATAGTTAGTCCAGCAGGAGGAGGTGCAGTCCATAGGTAGGCCAGTAGGAGGAGGTGCAGTTCATAGGTAGGCCAGCAGGAGGAGGTACAGTTCATAGGTAGTCCAGCAGGAGCAGTTCATAGTTAGTCCAGCAGGAGGAGGTGCAGTTCATAGTTAGTCCAGCAGTTCATAGTTAGTCCAGCAGGAGGAGGTGCAGTTCATAGTTAGTCCAGCAGGAGGAGGTGCAGGTCATAGTTAGTCCAGCAGTAGCAGTTCATAGATAGTACAGCAGGAGGAGGTGCAGTTCATAGTTAGTCCAGCAGGAGGAGGTGCAGTTCATAGTTAGTCCAGCAGGAGGAGGTGCAGTTCATAGTTAGTCCAGCAGGAGGAGAAGGAGTAGTTCATAGTTAGTCCAGCAGGAGGAGGTGCAGTTCATAGTTAGTCCAGCAGGAGGAGGTGCAGGTCATAGTCAGTCCAGCAGGAGGAGGAGGTGCAGTTCATAGTTAGTCCAGCAGGAGGAGGTGCAGGTCATAGTCAGTCCAGCAGGAGGAGGTGCAGTTCATAGTCAGTCCAGCAGGAGGTGCCATTGCTCCACTCTGCCTACACTGACTCACTTCTACTACTGAGGAAACTCAGCTACTTCCTGTCCTACCTTCCTTCCTTCTGTCCTTCTTTCCTACCTTCCTTCCTTCTGTCCTTCTTTCCTACCTTCCTTTTGTCCTTCCTCCCTTTCATCCATCTGTCCTTCCTACCTTTCTTTCTTTCTTCCTCCCTTCCTTCCTTCGTTTTTTCCTTTCTTCCTCCCTTTCTTCCTTCTGTCCTTCTTTCCTACCTTCCTTTCTTCCTTCCTTCCTTCCGTCTGTCTGTCCATCCTTCCTTTTGTATGTCCTTCCTACCTTTCTTCCCTCCTTCCTTTTGTCTGTCTTTCTTTCCTTCCCTTCTTATGTCCTTCCTTTCTTCCTTGCTTCCATCTGTCCTTCCTCCCTTTCTTCCTTCCCTCCTTCCTTTTGTCTGTCTTTCTTTCCTTCCCTTCTCATCATCATCATCA
Source organism: Scomber colias (assembly GCA_021039105.1). Classification (NCBI taxonomy): domain Eukaryota; kingdom Metazoa; phylum Chordata; class Actinopteri; order Scombriformes; family Scombridae; genus Scomber; species Scomber colias. The sequence goes on from JAJDFG010000679.1 coordinate 72,101, forward strand.
CCATCATCATCATCATCATCATCATCATCATCTTTAACCCTCGTGTCGTCCTCCCGGGTCAAATTGACCCCATCTAATTCTTCTTTCCTCCCTTCCTTCCTTCTGTCTGTTCTTCCCCTTCTTTCCTTCCTTCCTTTCCTCCCTCCTTCCTTTTTCCCTCCCTCCTTCTCTCTTTCTTTCCTCTGTCCTTCTTTCCTCCCTTCCTTCCTTCTGTCTGTTCTTCCCCCATCTTCCCTCCTTCTTTCTCTCTTTTTTTCCTCCCTTCTTCCCTCCCTCTTTCTCTCTTTTATTCCTCTGTCCTTCTTTCCTACCTTCCTTCCTTCTTTCCTTTCCTCCTTCCTCCCTCCTTTCCTTCCTTCTTTCCTTTCCTTTCCTTCCTTCCTCCCTTCATGAGGCCTGT
>JAJDFG010000679.1:80000-87500 GCA_021039105.1 Scomber colias
CTTCTTTCTTTCCTTCCTCCCTTTCTTCTTTCCTTTCTCCCTCCCTTGCTCACTCCTACCTTCCTTCCTTCCTTCTTTCCTCGGTCCTCCCTTCCTTCTTTCCTCGGTCCTCCCTTCCTCCTTTCCTTCTTTCCTTCCTTCCTTCCTTCCTTCTGTCCTTCCTCTCTCCTTCCTTCCTTCCTTCCTTCCTCTCTCCTTCCTTCCTTCCTTCCTTCCTTCCCTCCTTCCTTCTTTCCCTCCCTCCTTCTTTCTTTCCTCCCCCTACCTTCTTTCCTGTCCTTCTTTCTTTCCTTCCTCTTTTCCTTTCTCCCTCCCTCGCCCACTCCTACCTTCCTTCTTTCCTTCCTTCCTTCTTTCCTCAGTCCTCCCTTCCTCCTTTCCTTTCCTTCCTTCCTCCCTCCTTTCCTTCTTCCTCTTTTCCTCCTTTCCTTCCTCGTCCCTTCCTTTCCTCCCTCCTTTCCTTCCTTGTCCCTTCCTTTCTACCTCCCTCCTTTCGTTCCTTCCTCCTCCCTTCCTTCCTTCCCTCCTTCCTTCCTCCCTTCCTTTCTTCAATTATCTCTGAGCCTTGTCTCGTTAGGTTTGAAATAAACAGTCAGAGAGAAAATGAAAGAACAAAGAAATGAAGAGTTTAAAAACGGGTCATGAGAAAAAATCCCTCAAGATACAAATCAAAGCAACGAAATGAGGATATGAAACACACACACACACACACACACACACACACAACCACACACAACCACACAGAGAGAGACACACACACACAGACACACAGGGACACACACACACACACACACACACACACACACACACATATATACACACACACACACACACACACACATACACAGAGACATACACACACACACACACATACACAGAGACATACACACACACACACACATATACACACACGCACACACACATACACAGAGACACACACACACACACACACACACAGAGACACACACACACACAGACAGACAGAGACACACACACACACAGAGAGACACACACACACACAGAGAGACACACACACACACAGAGAGACACACACACACACACACACACACACACACACAGAGAGACACACACACACACACACACACACACACACACACACACGGTCGGTATCCATGGAACGTCACAGTAACAACAGGAAGTCATGGCATGGTTGTCATGACAACAGGAAGTATAAATCAGGCCCTGCTGAGTTTCAGCTCACAAAGTCGCCAACAGCTGCAGACGTAACTTTAACTGCTCACACTCTTCATCATCATCATCATCATCATCACCTTCATCACCCGACCGCCTGCTGTGACCCCTGACCCCTGACCTCTGACCTCTGACCCTTGTGTTAACGTGACTCTGGATGAATCTCCTCTCTGTTCCTCTCTGAGTTTATTCATAAAGAAAGTTCCCAAACAGAGAAAAGAAGAAGAGCAGCCGACACGTTCATCACGTTTAATATTTAAACCCATCGATGTGTTTTGTTTTAAAAGGTCAAAGTTCATCGATGTGTGATGTCATGATGCTGCAGATCGAGCGCTCTGATTGGCTGAGAGCCTGCTGGCTTCGTTACTGGCTGACGGCATCTAAACAACGAACCAGACGAGTTTATACGAAACAAAGTCTGACGCAACATGATGACGTCATCGCTCCTCACTGTGACCTCAGAGCAGATCAATCCCAACATGATGACATCATCGATCGCAACATGATGACGTCATCGATCGCAACATGATGACGTCATCGATCGCAACATGATGACGTCATCGATCGCAACATGATGACGTCATCGATCACAACATGATGACATCATCGCTCCTCACTGTGACCTCAGAGCAGATCAATCACAACATGATGACGTCATCGATCACAACATGATGACGTCATCGCTCCTCACTGTGACCTCAGAGCCTGAAACTGATCTTTACTTTCAGTATTGATTCATCGGATTGTTCCTCTACACATTTCTGCCTTCAAACATTCACAACTTTATCGACATCTCTCTGCAGCTACAAACGATCGGGACCCTCGTTAAGCTTCGGCGGCTCCTGCTGGGGGTCGGGACCTCAGGTTGGGAACCAGAGCTGATGGGTGTCAATGATCTGAGGACTGATGGGTGTCATTGATCTGATGACTGATGGGTGTCATTGATCTGATGACTGATGGGTGTCATTGATCTGAGGACTGATGGGTGTCATTGATCTGAGGACTGATGGGTGTCATTGATCTGAGGACTGATGGGTGTCATTGATCTGAGGACTGATGGGTGTCATTGATCTGATGACTGATGGGTGTCATTGATCTGAGGACTGATGGGTGTCATTGATCTGAGGACTGATCTGATGACTGATGGGTGTCATTGATCTGAGGACTGATGGGTGTCATTGATCTGATGACTGATGGGTGTCATTGATCTGATGACTGATGGGTGTCATTGATCTGATGACTGATCTGAGGACTGATGGGTGTCATTGATCTGAGGACTGATGGGTGTCATTGATCTGAGGACTGATGGGTGTCATTGATCTGATGACTGATGGGTGTCATTGATCTGATGACTGATGGGTGTCATTGATCTGAGGACTGATGGGTGTCATTGATCTGAGGACTGATCTGAGGACTGATTGGTGTCATTGATCTTAGGACTGATCTGAGGACTGATGGGTGTCATTGATCTGATGACTGATGGGTGTCACTGATCTGAGGACTGATGGGTGTCATTGATCTGATGACTGATCTGAGGACTGATGGGTGTCATTGATCTGATGACTGATGGGTGTCATTGATCTGAGGACTGATGGGTGTCATTGATCTGAGGACTGATGGGTGTCATTGATCTGATGACTGATGGGTGTCATTGATCTGAGGACTGATGGGTGTCATTGATCTGAGGACTGATCTGATGACTGATGGGTGTCATTGATCTGAGGACTGATGGGTGTCATTGATCTGATGACTGATGGGTGTCACTGATCTGAGGACTGATGGGTGTCATTGATCTGATGACTGATGGGTGTCACTGATCTGAGGACTGATGGATGTCATTGATCTGATGACTGATCTGAGGACTGATGGGTGTCATTGATCTGATGACTGATGGGTGTCATTGATCTGAGGACTGATGGGTGTCATTGATCTGAGGACTGATGGGTGTCATTGATCTGATGACTGATGGGTGTCATTGATCTGATGACTGATGGGTGTCATTGATCTGATGACTGATGGGTGTCATTGATCTGAGGACTGATCTGAGGACTGACGGGTGTCATTGATCTGAGGACTGACGGGTGTCATTGATCTGAGGACTGATCTGAGGACTGACGGGTGTCATTGATCTGAGGACTGATGGGTGTCATTGATCTGATGACTGATGGGTGTCATTGATCTGAGGACTGATCTGAGGACTGACGGGTGTCATTGATCTGAGGACTGACGGGTGTCATTGATCTGATGACTGATGGGTGTCATTGATCTGAGGACTGATGGGTGTCATTGATCTGAGGACTGATCTGAGGACTGACGGGTGTCATTGATCTGAGGACTGACGGGTGTCATTGATCTGATGACTGATGGGTGTCATTGATCTGATGACTGATGGGTGTCATTGATCTGATGACTGATGGGTGTCATTGATCTGATGACTGATGGGTGTCATTGATCTGAGGACTGATGGGTGTCATTGATCTGAGGACTGATGGGTGTCATTGATCTGAGGACTGATGGGTGTCATTGATCTGAGGACTGATGGGTGTCATTGATCTGATGACTGATGGGTGTCATTGATCTGTAGACTGATGGGTGTCATTGATCTGATGACTGATCGGTGTCATTGATCTGATGACTGATCTGATGACTGATGGGTGTCATTGATCTGAGGACTGATGGGTGTCATTGATCTGATGACTGATGGGTGTCATTGATCTGAGGACTGATCGGTGTCATTGATCTGATGACTGATCTGATGACTGATGGGTGTCATTGATCTGATGACTGATGGGTGTCATTGATCTGAGGACTGATGGGTGTCATTGATCTGATGACTGATGGGTGTCATTGATCTGATGACTGATCTGATGACTGATGGGTGTCATTGATCTGAGGACTGATGGGTGTCATTGATCTGATGACTGATGGGTGTCATTGATCTGATGACTGATGGGTGTCATTGGTCTGGTGACTGATCTGATGACTGATGGGTGTCATTGATCTGATGACTGATGGGTGTCATTGATCTGATGACTGATCTGAGGACTGATGGGTGTCACTGATCTGATGACTGATGGGTGTCATTGATGAAGCTCATTGTTGGGTCTGAACTGATGAGGTCATTGTGTGTTTCCTCTCAGTGTTTAACAGCAGATCATGACGAGTCTGTTAGTTTCTCTCAGAGTGTTTAGAGTGGAGTAAACAGGAAGTTGCCTCTGCTGTAAATAAATAAGCTTCATGTCTGAGCTGCAGATCAGTTCTCATGTCATCAGAGTCAGAGCTGCAGTTTACTGACTGCTTCATATCTAACAGTCAGTTTATTCTTTTCTGCTCTTTGCTTTCTATGAGCTTTACTGGCTGTCAGGTTCATGGTTTCTGCCCAACTCTATTATGTCTGTAATATTAGTACCAAGGCTGGTAATCTCAATAGTAATGATCAATTATCAGCCTATTGCATGAGCCAGTCTAAAGTACTGGAGAGAATATTGTCTTTTTACTGTATGTTGTGTTATATGGACCTGTGTCAATAAAGTTTATTACTATTATTCTGTTTGAACTAACAGCTGAGACTGGTAACTCGGGTTAATCTAACTCAGGGTTAATCTAATTTAGGTTAATCAAACTCAGGTTAATCTATCTCAGGGTTAATCTAACTCAGGTTAATCTATCTCAGGGTTAATCTAACTCGGGGTTCATCTAACTCGGGGTTCATCTAACTCGGGTTCATCTAACTCGGGTTAGATTAACTCTGGGTTCATCTAACTCAGGGTTAATCTAATTTAGGTTAATCAAACTCAGGGTTAATCTAATTTAGGTTAATCAAACTCGGGGTTCATCTAACTCGGGTTAATCTAATTTAGGTTAATCAAACTCAGGGTTAATCTAATTTAGGTTAATCAAACTCAGGTTAATCTATCTCAGGGTTAATCTAACTCGGGGTTCATCTAATTTAGGTTAATCAAACTCAGGTTAATCTATCTCAGGGTTAATCTAACTCAGGTTAATCTATCTCGGGGTTCATCTAACTCGGGGTTCATCTAAGTCGGGTTCATCTAACTCGGGTTAGATTAACTCGGGGTTCATCTAACTCGGGGTTCATCTAACTCGGGGTTCATCTAACTCGGGGTTCATCTAACTCGGGGTTCATCTAACTCGGGGTTCATCTAACTCGGGGTTCATCTAACTCGGGGTTCATCTAACTCAGGGTTAATCTAACTCAGGTTTAATCTAACTCAGGATAATCTAACTTCTTCCAGCTCTAGGATAAATGACCTCTCAGGTTAAACTCAGATTACAACCTCCATGTTTTTAAATCTGCGTCATTTCTCCAACATTCAGGCAGATTTCAGGTCTTTAGACACTTTCTTAAATGAAAGGTTAGTTTGTGTGTGTGTGTGGAGGGTGTGTGTGTGTGTGTGTGTGTGTGTGTGTGTGTGTGTGCGTGGAAGGGGTTAAACATCGGCTCACCAGATGGGTTTTGTTATTTCTAAACTAAATTACAACCAAACAGAGGAACGATGAAGAGGTTGTGATACAAGAAGCTCAACAAACACAGAGATTACAGGCTGAGGGTCAGACAGACACACACACACACACAGACACACACACTCACAGTAACACACACACACACACACACACACACACACACACATCTGGACTCAGACAGGCAGCGAGCAGAAAAACATCCCAGAATATTTCACCACTGTCACAGTTTGACCACAGAAGCTGAAACACTGATTCAGAGACTAAAAATAACCCCAGAGTTATGACTGAGCTGCTTTCACACACACACACACACACACACACACACACACACACACCCACACACACACACAGACACACTGCTGGAAGGAAACTATTATTCTGTTAATCCTCCGTTTAGTCCACGAAACGTTGAAAAAAAGCAAAAATCATCACAGCGTCAAATCAAAGCTCTACTGTTTCATTTACTGAGTTAAATATGTTATAAGTTATAATGTAAGATCACTAGAAAATCCCAGGGACATGTTGAGTGCCACGGGGCTGCTGGCGGGACGAGTACATGATTTATTTCCAGTGTTCAAAAGTCACCCTGATCATATAACACTAAGTAACTTTTACTGTGGCAGTATTAAGTACATCTTACTGGTCAGTATCAAGTGTAACAGTAGATGTAAGCAGAGAGTAGCACACAGAGCACAAGGCAGTAGCAACATGCACTAACTCTAAGCACTACACTACAGCACTTTACACTTCACATATACCCTGTTAGCACACACACACACACACACACACACACACACACACACACTCTCACACACACACACACACACACACACACCAGCCTGCATTTGAGGAGTAAGAGTGTCAATATAATTCATATATAGAGAGAGAGTATCAATACTACCTCAGTTAACTGGCAAAACAGACAGACAGGAAGAACTAGCCAATCACAAAAAGTAGCTCAGTTTCTGCCCAGCGACAGGTTGCTAAGGCCCCGCGGTTGCTAAGGGCAGCTAAGGCCCTACGGTTGCTAAGGGCAGCTAAGGCCCTGCGGTTGCTAAGGGCAGCTAAGGCCCTGCGGTTGCTAAGGGCAGCTAAGGCCCTACGGTTGCTAAGGGCAGCTAAGGCCCTACGGTTGCTAAGGGCAGCTAAGGCCCTACGGTTGCTAAGAGCAGCTAAGGCCCTGCGGTTGCTACGGCGATTTGAGAATCTGCTTGGAAATTCTCAAAATTCTGAAGAATTTGGCTTCTGACAAGGTCCCGAACAATTTCAAACTGTGAGAAATCAGATATTCCTTAAAATGAGCGATTAAGCTCAGGGTGAACACAGAGTGAGATTCTTTTGAAAAAAGAAGACGATTACATTAGAGTCAGTGGGGAGTGAGACAGGGATTGCTGCCGGTCTCGGCCCCCCCGTTTAAATTTCAGTCCGTCTCCTCTTTTAGGATAATGACTCATTGATCGTCTTCCAGCTCAAACAGTCACAACAACAGCTGAGAGTTAAAGAGGGAACGTGAGGATTATACACAGCTAAAAGTGTTTTATGAGTGTGTGTGTGTGTGTGTGACATTCCTCTCTCCTCTCTGCACTTTCACACATACACATCACTTCTTATGAACGCTGTGTAAAATATGACTGAGCTCAGCTTTCAGCTCAGAGACAAAGAGCAGAAACACACTGCTGCTGCTTCTCTAACGATTACTGTCACAGAGACAAATATAAATATTATTATTCATACTGAGGATTAAACTAATGATTACTGTCACACACACACACACATATATATACACACAAATACACACACATA